>NQLW01000060.1:3389891-3408045 GCA_002312845.1 Kalanchoe fedtschenkoi
CCACGCCATTTTGTTGCGGACTGTATGGCGCGGTGTGCTGACGATGAACTCCTTCCGCTGCGCAGTACTCAGCAAACTCCATGGAGGTGAATTCACCGCCGCGATCGGTGCGGAGTGCCTTCAACTTGCGCCCAGACTCGCCTTCTGCCCGTGCCTGGATCTCCTTGATTTCAATCGCTGCACGATCTTTGGAGGGAATCATGGCTACCCACATGTATCTGCTTAGGTCGTCTACTAGCAACAAGAAGTACTTGTTGCCACTCGGAGTCATCGGTGTGATGGGACCACACAGGTCACCGTGCACCAGTTCCAAGGGCTCCCGTGCGCGGTACTCTGCATGTGCTGGAAACGCAGTGCGTCTCTGCTTCCCGGCCTGGCATGCCTCGCACACCCGCTCTACATGGCCTATCTCTGGCAATCCCCGAACTAGCTCCTCCCGAGCTAGTTTCCGCAATGCCGCCATGTTGACGTGTCCTAGGCGCGCGTGCCATCGCCATGCCTCCTCATCGTCACGCGTTGCGAGACAAATTGGTGGTGCCAGTTTGATGTTGAGCACATACAACCGGTTTGTCGCGCGCGTCACCTTTGCTAGTAACCGGCCGCCGGGCTCTCGAATCCGCATGACACCAGTGTCGATGTCGATTTTGTACCCGACTTCATCGAGCTGCCCAATGCTCACGATGTTCGTCGTCAATCGAGGGATGAAATATACCCCAGAAAATGATCGAATCTCACTGGTTTTGCACACGAATGCGACTGTCCCACGCCCCTTGATCTGTGCCACAGAGTCATCGCCGAATCGCACTGACCCCAGCACCTCCTCGTTCAGATCCGTGAACGCTGCCCGACACCCAGACATGTGGTTGGTGGCCCCTGTGTCTAGGACCCATGTCTTGGTGTCGCGGTTGTCTTCTTCTCCGAGGTGGGCGAACACCTTCTCCTCCCTCAGCTGGATCTGGGTGTCTGTCGCCATCGTCAAAGGGGACGATGGCAGTGGCTTCGTGGTCTTTAGCGAAGTGGGGGAGGCCGTTACGAGTAACAGTGAGGCCTCCTCTTCTTTCTGCGTGACATGGGTCTGCTCCTTCTTGGGTTTTGAGCGACAATCACGGGCCCAGTGGCCCATCTTTCCGCAATTCCTGCATTCATCACCAGTGGGCTTACCGGCTTGCTTCTGCGGCCCACTTGATGACCCGCCTCTGCGACCGCGCCCACGGCCACGTCTGCCTCCGT
This sequence comes from Kalanchoe fedtschenkoi, assembly GCA_002312845.1. Taxonomy (NCBI): domain Eukaryota; kingdom Viridiplantae; phylum Streptophyta; class Magnoliopsida; order Saxifragales; family Crassulaceae; genus Kalanchoe; species Kalanchoe fedtschenkoi. The sequence continues at coordinate 3,391,122 of NQLW01000060.1, forward strand.
GATGCGCTGATCCTCCGCTGGAGCCAGCACCAGAGTGGTTCTCCGTTTCGCGTTTTTTTCGACGCGCGTCCCACTCTTCTTCCGTGAGATATAGCCTTCCGTCGTGTTGCAACGACGTTGGCGGTTCCTCGAACGTGTCCTCAGCTGCCTTCAATCGCCCCGTCAGATCCGAGACGGTGAGCGTTGACACATCGAGCAACGTCTGGATCGCGAGAACGATCTGCCTGAACCGTGATGGGATGCTGCGGATGATCTTTTGCACGATCCTGGTCTCCTCCACCACTTCACCTAGCGTGGCGAGGGTTGTCACCATGCCTTGAAGGCGCAACACATAGTCTTCGATGGTCTCACCATCATTGAACGTCGCCAGGTCAAACTTTCGCCGGAGTTGCACCGCGGCGGACTTCTTCACACGTTCATCTCCGACCCGCATCTCCGAGATGGTCTTCCATGCCTCCTTCGCCGTCTCCTTGTTGGCGATGGCGGACACCATCTCTGGTGGCACCGCGCTGCAAAGGGCGTCAAGCGCCATCATCTCCTCTTGTTGATCGGCACCGCCGACCTCAACGACCTTCCAAAGTGCCCTCGCCTTCAACTTCACCTTCATCAACAGCGCCCAATCGGAGTAATTTGTCTTGGTGAGGACGGGGTAGCTGCTCCCGCCGCCCACCTCACGAATCACTCGCTGGATCACGACGCCGTCTATGGAGGTGCTGTCGACAGACTTCTTCGTGTCACCCATCTAGCCCTAGTTCGAAACTAGCTCTGATACCACTTGTTAGAAATTCACCGGAGAGACAACGTTAACAACGTCGCCGGCGGAATCCCAGCCAAAAACACAAAAATTACACAAGGAAGAGAGAGAGACACAAGAAGTGAAGTGTTGTGAAGAGATGATTTTTTCCTTCATCTATTACTCTCCTTAAATAGGCATTTACATACGACATGTGCCTAACTTGGCCTAACTTGGCCTAACTTAGCCTAACTTGGCCTAACTTAGCCTAACTTGGCCTAACTTGTCTAACTTAGTCTAACTTGGCCTAACTTGGCCAAACTTTGCCAAACAAGGATTACTTGTCAACAAGAACCAAATTATTCCCACCAAGAAGTTAAACATGACAGTTGCACTGGTGATACAAAATAATTTCAGTACATCAAATGAACAGATATCATCAAAGTTAGGTTGCCAACATGCCCAATACATAAATAAAAGTTAAAAGTTGAACAATTCTGTCGAGATGGTTTAAACAGCACAAAGACTTGAGCTATAGTTAATATATCGACAGTAGAATCTCAATGAAACCAATATATTACCATAATGATGACCATATGAAGTATAGAGTTTCAGCATTATCCATTCACATAAATTTTTTACAATACTAAGAATAGAAAAACTACCACGGCAAAAAATAGCAACTATCTCTCCCTTTTCTTGGGAAATTAACATGTTTTTGTAATGAAGGTATATTTCATTCATGAATTTTGCCTAACTGAAAAGGAACTGCCTTACCCATTGAGGTAGCCATCCAGAAAAATCAAGAACCTCCGGTTTAAACAGGGGACCAGGGTCACAATAAAGCCAGCCAGTTGAGAGATCCTTCATGCAATATTCAAACACGAGGAGAGTAAGGTAAATTTCAAAAGCAATCCAGACTACAAGAAATTTCAAAATTCAAATGGATCAGAAAAATTACCTTCCTAGGGCAAGTGAGCCACTGGAAGCGGCCGAGCACATTTGCAAGCTACAGAACAATGGCAACTTTCAATTAATTAATGTTTTGACAGATCTTTTTCCCTACATTTGTTGACCTTAATTTCAGCTTAAGAATGAGGTAAGAGAAAAGACGAAAAATTTGCTGATAAAAGTATGCGCTCTTTATTCGCGGGCTAAAGAGGATGCCTGCAGCCACTGATGGTTAAAACAGTTCCAAAGTTATCAGTAAAAGCGTCATAAAAGACTTACCAGAAATGCTGAAATCATAGTTGCAACTGATGCCCCAATAAAACCCTCCCAAGTTTTCTTTGGAGAAAGCTTTATCAAAGGAGTCTTTCCAAAAAAGAAACCAAAGATATAAGCAGCTATGTCGTTTATAACAATAAGGGATGCGGGAAGAAGAAACCTGCATCAGAAATAACTTGCTCACTTCCAAATATGAAATATATGACTAATGTAGAGTTCAAGTCAACCTTAGCAATATAAATTAGAACCATCATCGGATTTGGTACGAAATTGCCCATCTCTTGTAAGCATTTAGGATATCTTATGGTAAGAGGATTAAGACCCAGGGGCCCATAAATGCTTTCAATCATCACGGAGAAATGGCAGCTCAACAAAACCATTTCACAACTTTAAGCCCATAATACTGTAAGAAGTGCTAACCAGCATATTTTCACAAGTTTAAAGACCAAAACTAATAGAAAAATGAGATCATGTGAACATGCGGACATTGGAAATCTAGTAAGCAAACTTCATAATTCAAAGTTAAGATCCAAAGTTAGCAAAGGGTATCCAGCGAACTTAAAGTTTTAAATATCATGCTGCATTACCAGAAAATCCCTTCAAAGATGTTGGCGACAGTGAATGCAGACTGTGTAAAAACCACAATAAGAATCATGTGTGTCCATGCATATTGGCCAAATTGATACTTGTACATCTTTTTCTTAAGTGTCAGAATAAACCACATGAAACCTGACCAAAGCAAGCAGGCAAAAATTTAGAAGTAGAAAAATATAATTTTAGAGGACGGCTAAAGGGAGTAAAACTGAAATTAGATCGTCAACGAAAATGGCAGAGATAACACATCCCCGAGTGCATAAAAAAAAAACCAACCTGTGATGTAAAGGGAATAACATATAACCATATGATACTTGTTAAGATAGCTCACAAGCTTGTATAAAACCCTGTCTGATGTAACAGTGTTGACCAGACGTTGATTGAGAATTCTTCCGTACACAAATAACATTGCAGTGAAGAAAAAGTGCCTGCAGACAGAAACAAGGAAGCTCATTATCACAACAACACTTTTGAAGCAATCCCTTGTTGCAGTAGGATTAACTTCTGAAGCATCACAAACGTCTCACCAATTTAATAATCTGAATCCTGGAAGACGAGTATCTTCGTGAGTTTTCCTAAGAAGACTGAACAATTCCTTGGCCATAAATATCTGGATAATGACAACCATGGCCCAGATACACAAATGTCCTAAGTATATTGCAAGCACAAAGCCACCAATCATCCAGAGACTGGAATACGCTCGAATCAACATTGACCTGTATTTGTTTCGGTCATTCACAAGTAAACGTTCTCCATTTTCTTTACTGGCCTCTGACGGAATCTGGAAAACAAGATAAAATCAAGCAATTATGTGGCATCAAATCTTAAATAGATAAGTTATCTATGTTCTGCCCACTGTTTATACATCTTAACCTACGCCGCCTTAAATACAATAAAGAATCTACCAACTTTTGCAAATATTAAAGACGTAACGATAACAATCAAATAAAGTATCAGATAGAACTTATTTACTCCATCTGCTGACATCAGCTAGTCTTTACGACATGCGGAGAATATAACAACACAGTGCAGTTAGGTACATACCTCATTGGAACGCCTACGGTGTCGAAGTCTAGGTGTTGATGGCGCAGCAGAATTATTTTCTCTCTGCATTGCAACTCTTACTCAAATAGCAAATGCCAAAAATACGTGTCTCCTGAGTCGCAAACTACTCCACCTGGAGTTTAAAGCACCGGTAATGTAAGTACGAATTCTCCAACAATTTATGTTGGACAAATGTACATGAGTGTCGCATTTATCACAGGCTATAGGTATATAACTCACTACTATGAAACAGAAAACACAACTTTGTCAACTGCCACTTTTTCGCACATACTAAAACTGCCTTCAGAAAAGTATGTATGTATTTTAGGTATGCGATTTCCTTGAGAGTGGGGACACAACATCAATAGGGCTTGCCATTCAACAAACTTTGTATCCATACAAATGCCAAAATCTGCCGAATAACCAATTAATATTTAATAACAGCTACTTGCAATCAATAATTCCCCAAATACTTCAATTTGCCTAAATAATTTTGTTCCTTCATATGATGACAAAATCATCACTTTCTCACAACAGCCAAAACTAGCAAGCAACAGCTATGATCCACTACCACTAAAATTCACCAACAAAACAGGAGCCGGCTAGTCCCAGAGAGTCACAATCAACTAAAGAAAAGAGTCCCTATCAGCTGCAACAAGCATAAAAATGACTGCAAAACAACATCTCTAGACACCAAACATGAAACCTAATCCGAACACGGAACCTAACCGCGACTCTAAACCAGTCCTAATCACGCACAAATCGCCTTCCGCAAATCCAAATCAGCACACGCAGCCGCCTCTCAAACAACCACAGAAATCTAAGATCCGATTTGAAGGCAAACACAGCGGCAACAAATTCACAACAACAGCGGCACACAAATGACAGGAGATGGAAGGACGTACAGGTCGCCGGAGGGGAGCGGAGCCGATGACGGCGACGGGAAGCGTAGCAGCGGGCGCCGCCGACGTAGCTTACGATTTACGAAGAGCGTGAGGGAGGAAGGAAGGAAGGAATGTGCGTGCGCTTTCGCCTCTTTCCAGAGTAATTGCGTAACTGTGCTCGTTTTTTATTGGTATTTATTCTTTTAATTTAGTAATTATTTATTAGGAGTTTATGATTATTTATTTCATTTTGATTTTATTTATTACAGTTACGAGAAGTTTAATTAAAATTGGAATGCCAGATTGACAACCAAGCAACCGACATTTACGTCACGTCGTTTTCATTAAAATTTTTATCATTTTTTAATTAAATGATAAAAAATTCTAAAATTCTAAAATTTAAAAAAAAATTGAATTTTTTTTAAATTATTTAAAAAGAAAATCCTAATAAAACTAAAAACTAAAAATAATTAATTCATAAATTTATATTCATTAAAAATAGATTATTCATCTCATGAACATATTATTAAATCTTATGAAAATAGCAGCTCATCTCATGAACACATCGGCTCATATGATAAATATATCATCGAATAAACATGGTTAAAATTAAATGAACATTAATGTAAAATATTAAATTTATTTAATAATTTTTATTTGAATATTTATAAATCAAGATAATATATATATAGTAATTTTTTTTATTTTTCTAATCTTTTCGGATTTTTTTTTCTATTTATTTAAAAAAGAAAAAAATAATGTAAAAAAAACGACTCAAAACTACGTCAATTTCGAGCGAAATCAGATGGTTGTTCTCAGTGCATCTAAAAATTTGGGCCAAGCAACATTACCATGTGGATCCACGACAGCGACGCATATAATTAAATCAATAATTATTATTAAGGTATTAATAACCACGGCATTGTTAATAGCAACGAAAACTTTCTTCGCTAATACTGTCGTTTCATTGTTAAATATGATTTCGTGACTAATTAACTTTGTGATTAAGAATCCTAACTAACTACCTTTGTGATTCTACTTGAGGCTTGCTGACATACTTATCAAAACTCGATAGGGAGTTTGAATTTGTGCGAACTCCGTTTTTTTTTATTTATTGGTTGAATCGGTTGTTTAAATAGGTTCAATCATTTGTCTAATTACTATAGTTATTAAAACCGGACCGGATCGGTCGGTTCGACCAGGTGTAAATCTTATCGGATTGAATTGTGAATTAGTTTTAATTATATTTAAAAAAATAATTAGGGGTGAGATTCGAACTCAAACCTGTATGTTTCAGGTAGCACCTTTAACCAATCATACTAGCAAAGTTAATTGTTTCTTTATTTGTATTTAACATCTTATACTTTATATTTTGTAATTATTATTTCTAATTTTATCCGCAATTCAACCGATTGAATCAATAAATTCAGTGTTTTTTTAAAAATTTGTTGTCACCAAAATTCAAATTCATCAATTCATGATATATTAGATGAATAACGCATCCATCAACACTTTTAATAACTATGTTCGGTGCATTTTTCTAGTTCATTTGTTTTTCAAACTCTACACTTCTATGAAAAAATTTTGGGTGGACACAGTCACCATGTGGACTGTGGACACACCAATAGAAAGGCTCATGTGACACCAGTGGCGGAGCCACTGGGGGGCCATGGGGTCGGCCGCCCCCCCAAATCCCACCTAAAATACTTATTTATATGTAAAATAAAAAATAAAAAAAATTTATATATGTAAAAAATAAATTTATATGCTTAATTTCAACAAAATTTTTAATTTCGCCCCCCCAAATTTCACCAAAACTTTGTTTAGGTAATTTTGACCCCCCGAAAAAAAATTCCTGGATCCGCCACTGTGTGACACTTTGACCAGTCATGTAGCGCGTTGAAAAGTTAAAAAAATAATTGTGAACCAATGATTAAATATCACGTATCACTTTGATTTTTCAAAATGGCACATGGCGTCTCACATTCTCCAAAGATGACCATTTTTGCTCTCTAGCAAAATTTCAATTTTTTATTGAATTTTGGTAAGTTAAATAAATTTATTCTCACTTAAAAATTTAAATTTAAAATTTCAATCTTCACCAATTCAATATAAATTATTTTTTATGACATTTTCACAAATAATTTTTACTCAAAAGTGATTACCATTTACGAAGACCAATGATGTTTCTCACTACCTCAACCACGACTGACTTGCTCGAGGTGAATTTCACCGCCATCATTGACTAAGTGTTTTTTGAGTGAATACATATCATCACATTAATTATGGACATCATTAAATAAGAAGCATCATATATCGAATTAAAAAAATCAAAATAGACATGACGAATTACAATTATTTTTAATTTTTTATATTCTTCAACATCTATATATATAACAGAATAGGATTTCTGTTGCGACGCTCCCGAACCGGTCCGGTTCGATTTGGTTCGGTTTGATTAGGTTTGGTTCGTTTTCAAATTTTAAAAAATCATTCGGTTTACAGTTTCATATTTTAAATAGGGATGACTAATAATTTGGTTCGATTTTTAATTTTTCTCGAACCGAACCGTTGGGACGACGGGTGCCTTTAATAGTTCGGTTTACAGTTTCATATTTTAAAAAGGGATGACTAATAATTTGGTTCGATTTTTAATTTTTTTTTGAACCGAACCATCGGAACGACGGGTGCCTTTACTCATATTATATAACTAATTACCATTATTAAAATGCCAACTAGCCAACAAAGAATCATCGTCCGCACAACTTTTGATAGATAAAAATGAGAACTGGCTACAGACAAGTGACTAGAGACACCAGCATTTCACCAACAAGATTCAGCCTGATTCCAATCTCATACTATGATTCCATCTGGTCCACCAGATAAGAATGATTCTCAGATGGTATCAAGGTTAGCGTTGCTTTAGAGTGCATTGACGCCTCCGCCCAACAGCTACAAAGGGCTAGACATTCTCTTCGGTTACATATAAATATGTAACGATGCATCTCCTCATTTTACCCGATTCTCGAACTCTGTCTTAGGGAGCGGTTGGTTTTGCGATGGGGGCTCAACTCTGCGGATTGAGACGGTCAGGGCGTGAGGAGGAGGATCAGCATGATGAGCTCAGCAATCTCAGTCAGTCTTCATTGGGTGAGCTTCTGCTGAGCTCACCATGCTCGAGAGATGATAGAACGAATAAGAGAGCGCTGAGCTCCAACGACCCGATGGATCAAAATGGGGCCAAGGCGAGGAAATTGACTCTCGAGGAATGGATGGTGGCCTCAACCGCAAGGCCAAATAGCGGTACAACCGGCTCCGGGCAGCACGTGTTCAAGAGCCTTACTAGGATAGTGTTCCCGACTTCCGTTACGGTCCATCATGAGGGCTTGGATTCACTCGAGGGAAGAAAGTCGTCATCAATGGACATTTTCCCCGAGACTGGCAAAGGTGTGCCTACGAGCAGCGGCGGGAAGGCAAAGAAACGGGTCAGCTTCAGGTCGCCACAAGTGGCTGACATAATCTTCCTCTACTCGCCGGCCCGAGAGATTCAAAGAATTCAAGGCTCTACGATCATGATGCGACTCTAGCCCTGTCCCAACACGAGGCTTTCGCATTTTGCAACCAGACAGATTCATGGCATAATAGTGATTGGTCCGAAGGCTTATTGAATTCCCGAGCAACTGCTATCTCTGCTTCACAGTTGGAACTCGAAAATCCCATACAGTATTTCAACCCGATGTTTAACAAATCTAATAGATACATTGTAAAATATCTGAACAAATTTAGTATGTATTTATTTAATAAATTTTTTAAAATTTCGTTTAAAATGAGGTTTATTATTAATAGTGTAAATTGATTTTCTTTTGAATTATGAAAATTAAGTAACTAATTTCATATTTTTTAAAGTATGTGACCGTATTAAATGTGTATTGAAATTGTTAAGTGATGAGTAAAAGTTACAAATAAGACTTAATTGACAAATTAAAAATGACCAAAATAGAAAGAGTAATACATATTAGGGTGTATTGAGTTAAAATTATTCAATTTTGATTTTGAATCCAGCTCAGTCCAATTTAATTAATTTTTAATATGAAAATTCAAAGTTAACTTCAACTTAAATGGCTAGAAGCATTATTGTCTCACGAAAAATGCTCCAGACAATTTTGAATCGGTTTATGTCAATTTTACGTCTGTTTGGCTGACTTTTGATTGAAAAAAAAAGTACACCTTAATTTTTATTTGACACCTTAATAAGAATTTAAAAAAAAATAAATAATAGTATCTATCAAGTGAACATAATATTGTAATTAGTTAAAGAAGAAAGGGACTCTACTTGATATAGTAGAAAAATTATTTATATCAACGAGTGAAAAGATAACAATGTCCCACTTAATTTGTTTTAGTATTGTTAATGCGCATGGACAATTCAATTAATAAAATACGACAGAAAAAAAATTAGATAAGAATAGGTGAAGAAGATTTTTTTTTATGTTAATGACTAAATTACTCATACATATTAAAATATTAAAGCTAATTAAGTGAGGGTATTATTGTTTATGTTAATGATTAAATTGTTCATCAAATATTAAAGCTAATTAAGTAAGGATATTAGATAAATTTTCTAGACAAAAAAAAACCCTAAATTATGTCATGTGACGGATAAAAATCAAAATACCAAACATACTTTTAACTCGGTGGAGTACGTCCACCCAAATATAATTCAGAGGTAATTGAATTAAGCCACTCTTGATTTGGGTGATAAAAGTGAAAATGTTTGATCATAGTTATAAAAATAAGATCGGTGATCAAACCGGTTAAGCGTCAGATTTCCGTTTTACCAGTTGAACAGGTCGATTTGACCGGTTTGACCGCCGGTCTAATTTGAAATAAAAAATTTATGTTATAAATTATATAAAACTGTTACACATTAAATGCATATGATTTGATAGTTCAGTAGGAAGATATGCAACTTTTAATCACTTAAAACCGAGTTCGAACCCGCTGCACCCATTTTTAGTAAATATATAGGATTAGTTTGTTGATTAATAATATTAATGATAATTTCATAAAATAATTTTTGGTTCAACCAATCCGGTTTTACACAGTTTTATATTAAACCGGCTGGTTCGTCCGGTTATTTTTGATTTAACATGCAACTCTATTTGAATATGCGTTTCGGACTGATATATGATCCGGTTCCCAATTCAACCGATTGAACCAACTAATCTGGTCCGATTTTAATAACTATATTTGTGATTACAAGGGCAGACCACGTTTGCTACTTTACCAGAATCTCTTTAAGACCCGCACCGCCACACATTTTACCAACCCTAATTACCAAACCATGTCATCAGCTTTCACGAACATACATCCATGAATGGATTTCCCTATATTCCTATAAAGCTCCAAGAAAGTGAGCTCACGCTACCCTACAAGTCCCAACCACCATTCAATGCTTGGCTGATCCAAAGCGGTAACCAGCCAAAAGGAAGCTGCCCGCCAATCATGAAGCTCACTCAGACACTCACCATCGCCACGCTTTAAAAAAGCAGCCCGCTGCTTCGTGTCCTTTACCCACTCTCCACTCCATCTTTTTTTTCTCTCAAATCTGAAGCCAAAGCCTCGTCTTCGGGTTCATGGGTCGCCTCAGATTTGCTCTGGCGCTGGTTCTCGCTGCAGCAGCGGGTCTGGGAGGTAGCTGGGTCGGAGCCCAAGTGCACCACGTGGTCGGTGGCGACCGTGGTTGGGACCCTGATTCCGGGCTTGGCGCCTGGTCCTCTCGTCGCGTCTTCAGCGTTGGAGATAAGCTCTGTAAGCTCCCTGTTTTCATATATATAGTTTCAACTAAGCAACTGCAGTCTAGCAATGAAAGCTTGACCCACTACTTAACAAACATCATCCTACGTCGCTGTCCAAGATTTCCATCGATCTGAATTTCGACTCTGATGCCAATTTGAAGGATTCTGAACACGACCCTTTGTCGTTTTAACCCTAAAGTTTCAATCTGTTGCTGCAACTCTTTTCCCAGCTGTGACTTTCGATTGATCAAGTGACAAGATAATTCTTATGAATTTGTAGACATGAATTTTAGATTTTTTTTTTCAAAAATAAAAAAAAATTGAAACGTCACACGTCATTTGTCATCTCAAAATTTCTATTTAATTTTTTTTTTTCATTTACAGGGTTTACATACTCGGCAGCGAAAGAGAGCGTAGCCGAGCTGAGGACCAGACAGGAGTTCGAATCCTGTGACGTAACCAACCCCATCAGGATGTACACTGACGGCATCAACAGCCTCTCGCTCGACGAAGAAGGCTCGCGCTACTTCGCCAGCAGCAAGGCCGAGTCTTGCAAGAATGGGCTGAAGCTGCGAGTTGAAGTCAAGCCAAAATCACCTTGGGAGATTCAGACAGTGGCCACGTCGGAGGGCTCGGCCATCGCGCTGGCTGAAGGGCCGTCTTCTTCGTCAAATGTGCGATTGAGGGTCAGCTGGATTGGGGCTGGGGTGTTGGCGGTGGTGAGTTTGATGGGGTTTTAAGTTTGTGGCTGTTAGGCACAAGATTAAATATTTCACTTTTGTAAAAAATATCATGTGATAATTATATATGTTCATCCGATGAACATATCATTTTATGAACATATGTGCTCATCTGATGAATATAACGAGCGAAAACACCCATCTAGATGAATGCTCTTAGTGCACCAATGAATCATTGGTTTGTGTGGAATCAGCCAGCCAATAGCTCCGTTTATTTTTTAAATTTCGTTTTATTTATGTATGAGATTATGAGAGAAAGAATCGTAATTAAATTTGTAACTCTTCCATTCCATTGATGAACTAAATCTTACACAATGAATGGGAACAGATCAAAATGTATAGTCGCAGAAGGAAGAAGCTGAGAAGAATTTCTTGTGAAACAAATGAGAAGAACAACGTCGTAAGGTTAAGGCGCGAAGCCTTCCTTGCAACAAGACAATACAACATCGTTTGATTTACCGCCAAATACAGCCTTTGAGAATTTAACCTGACCGCTCGAGACCCAAACATAAATTGCAGCTCACGAGCCATCTGATTCCACTTGTCTCTCCTCATCGCATCGATACTCAGGCTCCATTTGAGGCACTCCCGCCAGCTAAAAGTAAAACAGATTCTCAAGATAGAATTTGGAGAGAAGATGGAGGAATGGCTGGGAGGTGAGGGCTTTGGTGAGGATGCGGGTAGGTTGATCAAAAGATCAAACAAAAAATGATCGGATCATGGTGGCTGCTATCCGACTCGCACTAGATCGTCAGTGGCCGGAGCATTGGATGGACAGTCAAGACAGTTGTCCATCAAGATACAATTTAAATACAACATAAATCCACTCCTAATTAGTTAAAATTTGATATATTTTAAATATTTGTACAACTAAGCAAAATATCCAAGCCAATCCGATTCTGGTCATCGTGGGATGGAATATACTAACCTAGAGGATAATAGATTATATCCTAAACTAAGTTCTTATATCATGCATATTTAAACTCTGAACAAACACGTTCCTAGGCGTCTCTAGAATAATGGACGCAAGATAAATTTATCAATAAATCCTACACCAACCATACGTAGTATATTCAAAGAGCACGAATAATTATGGATGAAATATTTTTAAATAAATAACATGCATCCAAGTTTACAACAACTTAGGATCCATAGGATCCTAGAATAGGGAGACTACTCACAACGCATCATAGTAGTACAATCACAATAATAATGAAAGTAAAACTAGGAGGGTAGAAGAAAGTTTAGTCTCGTGATGCTCCAACTTTGAACGACAGAATCTCTGGCTCCTGTGTGTACGAAGATGTGAAGAATGAGTCATAGACCTTATATTTATAACTGTCTGCCTTCTCTCGGTCTGCCACGCGTCGGCACAACCTTGTTTGAGTCTCTAACAAAAGAAGCACGATCTGGTTCGAGCTTCTGCACGAGATGGATCAAGCGCCGACATAAGACACGACCTGGATCGTGCTTCTATAGAGGATGCACGAGTTGGATCGGGTGTCGACATAAGACACGACCTGGATTGTGCTTATTGTTGTGAAGCTGGACTTGGGTGGAGTTAATGTTCTTCATATTTGTAGATTTACCCTTGAAGTTCCTTCGTTTGACAACTTGACCCTTGAGATTGGATTTTTGTCCGAATTTAGTCCAATTTGCATTGTTTTTATCTTTTGCCTCTTACGAAGTCAGTATTCTTCAAAAATCAACTATAAATCATCCATAGTCAATCGAAAACGACTCAAATATACTAAGTATAAACACTTGAAATAGGATAAATTAGTCCCCTATCAAGGAGCTCTTGTAAACACTAAAACATTTGACCGAGTGCCCATTGAGGGGACAGACACCCCAATTTGCATCATATGCAGCATGAATTTGAGTAGATGATGAAGAAACGTAGAGAAGTCATTTGTATAAAAAGGACTCAAGATACCTCACAACTCAGAGGTTAGTTGTAAGATGATGTTCACATGGGGTTTAAATAGGAACTGGCTGAGACAATGAATTGTATAAGCTATACCAGGCTGCATTAGATGTAATTGTTAACTTATTACAAGCTTCGATAGGAGTAGAAGCAAGCTTGCATCTTGTAAGACCTATCTATTAATAAGAATGTTTAGTGTGTACTACTTCCTCTGACAGAGAAAAATATTAGCATTGGTTTTAGCAAGTTTAATATTCAAGAAATACATAGCATAACCAAAGTCTTTCAAAGAAATTGAAAGACAAGATACGATTTTGACTGAACAATTACCACAAGAGAATCAGTAGTGAATAGGATGTCATTAACATAAACTAGTAGTACTAGAAGACTTGACTGGGGTTGTGTAAGTAAGTAAGGAGTAATATGAGGAGCATTGCTAAAAGTCAAATTCAATGAGAGATGATACGAGTTTAGAGAACCACTGTCAAAATGCTTGTCTAAAGCCATAAAAATACTTGTTGAGCTTACAAACAGGATGTTAAAATGATTTCTTTAAAGAAATTTGTATTTAATGAAGAGGCACAATCATGTACACTTCTTCCTCAATATCTCCATGCATGAATATATTGGTAATGTCTAGTTGAAAAAAAGGTCATTTCTGATGGATGCTATTGCTATAACAATTATTATAGTTTACCACATGGGAAAATGTCTCAAAGTAGTTCAATCTACTTATTTGAGTGAAACCCTTAGCAATAAGCCTTGCCTTATATATCAGTGGAGTCTTTTGAGTGACATTAGGTCTTAAATACCCATGGACTCATAACAAATTGAATGTTGATGTAGTTCAATGATGTCTAAGTATTAGTATTCTCTAAGACTTTTATCTCTTTCTCATAGCAACAATCTATCCAGTATTTTTAGAAGCTTATGTGTAAGAGGAAGATTTACTGGCTTCATAAATAGATGAGAGAAAGACAAAATATGTCGAAGATATGTGAGTGTAGGGAATGAAATTTGAAAGTGGATAGACTACTTTGGAAGATGAAGAAACATTTATGTGTCAAGCAGGTCTGTCTATTATGAAATTACATATTAAGAAAATTTGGTAGATAGTTTGGATACTCCTTTAGGTTTTTGAAGAGTGGGGAGGAAGAGTGAGGCAAAGGAGAAAATGATGTGGATGAGGGGCAAATGAGTATGAGAGGAAGGGAGGAGCATGAGGTGATGGTGTCTCTACTGAGTAGTGAGGATCAGGGGTGGATCCAGAACAAATATTGGGAGGGGTCAGATATAAAATAATCATATAGAATGAGTATATTAGTTGTATTTTTTAATTTTAGAGGAGTCATTTTGCATTTTAAAAGGGTTATTCTAATTTTTTTTAACTTCATAACCTAAAATAACATATAAATATAGATAAAAATATTTTTTTGAGCGGGGTCATCTGACCCCACTCAAGCCTACATGCATCCGCCACTGGTGAGGATAATAAGATGGTGAAGTGATATGTGAAGGAGAATATCTAGAAGGTTGAGTTTTTGAAAGGAAAAAATGGCTCCTCAAAGACTACACCTTTATTGTAAAATATAGAATGTCTGGTAAGGTAATAAAGTTTGTACTTTTTTTACAAAAATGATAGCTAAAAACCTTATTTGATTGCTTTTGGTGAAAAATTTGTTTCTTTGAGATTTTAGAGTGTTTACAAAACACAAACAACAAAACACTCGAAAATGAGAATAATCAAAGTGAAAATCAAAATGTATTTCCATAAGATAAAATACATTGTTGATAATCTGTCAGTGATATAAGCTATAGCAGAACGCAGTCACTCCAAAGAGATGGGCGAACGCAGTCCTCAAGAGAAATTGTTTTTATTTGAACGATATATGCTCATTACATATGGAATACATTAGAGAAAATTCTAAAAGAGCTTGAACTTTTATTGTTTTTCCAGTTGCAATTTGAACTATTTGAATTGTAAAAAAAGTGAAATATGTTTTTTGGATTAATGAATGCTATTTTATATTAATTGATTTTAAATTTTTTTTAATATAATTGATCTTATTAAATTTATTGAGTAATGATGTTGTTGAAAATGAAAAAAAATATTATTTTGTTTATGTTATCGAAATGATATCGTTTAATTTGATGACAAAATAATATATTTTTATCGCACGAATTGAAGTCTCACATTAATATTAGTTAACAAGTGAAATGTAAAATTAGTTCAATTTTTTTTATCTTGCAACTTTTTCAACATTCGAGTAGTTATTGTAATTGAGAAAGAGATGATAATTTAAGTCTCATTTTAATTTTTTTCTCCATTTAAATGTATATCATCACAAGTTTAACAATTCTTAAGATAGTGTTCCCAAATTGAATTTAGTAGAAAAAAATATTTAAAAGGAGTAAGAAAGTTGAAAGTGTGTTACTGAATTTTTTGTAGAAGAATTCAGAGAGATTAAATCCCCTACTTATATTTTCCTCTGATGTGAGAGAATATAAAGAAATTTCTTATAAAAATGTGACATTTTGTATCATTATTTTTTTAATTTCGATAAGAATCATTTTTATTTACCTTTAGATTATTTTTTTTGATAACCATAAATCTAGCCAAAGTGAATATTGTGAAGATAATCCGCCCTGTCAGCTACCGCACAAACGCACAAGTTCAGCGGACATTCAGCACGTCACGCAACCACGCCACCATACGACTCTTCTTGCACTTACTAATCTGTGTTCTAAAAATTCTAACCTTTAAATGTTCTGTTTAATCGATTAATTATTAAATATATAAGAATAAATATATATTTATAATTAATTATTAAATTAATTATTAATATATATAATTCCGATAATTGTACCGATTAATCCATCTAATGCTAGACGATGTGTCACCGTTTATTACCACCTGAAGCTTTTTTGAACATTGCTATAAATATGCACGACTCGCTACCAACTCAAAGGTAGCTGACCGCCCATATTTCGCCAGCAACCACACTCAGTCAACTAGTCAACCCATCCGACCAACTCTCGCTCGCTCGCTCTTTCGCTTCCCCCCGCCGATCCTCCTCGCTCCGCCATGGCGCTGAAATCCTTCGTCGAAGTGAGTCCCGACTCTCACTTCCCGATCCAGAATCTGCCGTACGGGGCGTTCAAGCTGGACTCGGCGTCCGAGCCTCGCATCGGCGTTGCGATCGGGCAGTACGTCCTCGACCTATTCGAGGTCGCGTCCGCTGATTTGTTCGATGGACCGCTCCTCGAAGGCTCCGCCGTCTTCTATCAGGTGCGTTTTTTTACCGCTAATGACTGAGTCAGGTAGCTGCAAGTGCAAATGATTGAATACCGTCTGGTTGAGCTACGATTGTATTGAGAAGCTTGTGTGTTCCATGTATTCCTACTTTGCTGTTTAGTTCTGGAAAATGGACTGAGCTTCTAGGTTCGAGTTGTACTGACTTGGCTCTCGTGTTTAAGGTTAAATTAAGTAGATTAAGTACATATTAATGCTGATTGTGAACAAATTTAATATATATGTATTTTATGTACTTTTTAAAATTGTGTGTAAAATATAAAATGTGTCATATGAATAATTTCTTTATAGATTATGATGATGAAGTAATTGATTTCTTATTTTTTATGGTATGTGACTGTACTAAACGTTCAGTGTGATTGTTATCGACAAATAAAAGCGGACAAATAGATTTTTTGTAAGTGACAAGTAAAAGAGGACAGAGGGAGTAACTTAGAAACGGAGGACGTGAATAAAATTGGTGAAAGAAATTTCATGTATTAGTAGCTTGTCACATGCTTATTGAGAGGAATGTTGAGTAACCTTTTTTCTGGCAGCCGAATCTCAACATGTTTATGGCATTGGGGCGGCCAGCATGGAAAGAAGCGCGTGCCACAATCCAAAGGCTTCTTTCAGGTATGCCATTAGCTACTCTCTTTTTCTTTTTGGTTACGCGCCGGGCATT
>NQLW01000060.1:3408581-3477453 GCA_002312845.1 Kalanchoe fedtschenkoi
GCTAAGTGGTATCATGTTCATGACTTATGCCTTTTACCACTTCAGAGGGCAAGCTCATCCAGCTGGTGACTCTCCACCATACTTTGGACCTACAAAAAAGCTAGACTTCGAGCTCGAGATGGTTAGCCGTACTAAATCTTGTAGTATTAGAACTTAAGCATTTCACTCTATCAAGACATAATTTTAATATAAAAATTCCAGCTACATTGAATTTTCGTGTTTATCTCACAGGCTGCGGTAGTTGGTCCTGGAAATGAACTAGGAAAACCCATTGATGTCAATGATGCGGCAGATCATATTTTTGGGCTAGTTTTGATGAATGATTGGAGCGGTATGCCCAGTTTCCTCATAACTGACTGTTTCTTGATTTATTGGATATGCCAAGCTGACAAAAATCTTATTGACAGCTAGAGATATTCAAGCATGGGAATATATTCCTCTTGGACCTTTTCTCGGGAAGAATTTTGGTATCCACAGTTATTTGTTTGATTGGCCAAGACTCAAATAATATAACCGCCTTTGGTGGCCGCCTGTGATGGCTATCCCACGCTCTCATGGCTTTGTTAACATTTTAGTTCTAAGACAATTCAATAATTTGCTTCTGAAATCTTTCAGGCACAACTGTATCCCCTTGGATTGTGACTTTAGATGCTCTTGAGCCTTTTGCCTGTGAGGCACCTAAGCAGGTACCTTCCATATGAAGAATTAAACAACTGGTTTTGTGACCATGACTCATCAGAAACTTATCTTATTTGCTTTGGTTTTACTTCTTGCAGGATCCACAGCCATTGCCTTATCTATCTGAAAAGATCTCCCAGAATTATGACATTTCCTTGGAGGTAGTATCTGTCGCTATATCTGTGAACACATGTTATTTTCATTTGGCGTAATATGCAAAGAGCAGAGTGGTCGGTCTAGATATGTGTATCACACAAATTATTATACAGTTATGCCCGTTTTTGGACTGCACAGTGCACATTGACCTGTCTGTTCAAGATGAAATATTAACAATAGTAACTTTATTCACAAAGGTTCAAATCAAACCCTCTGGACAAGACGCTCCATTGACTGTCTCGAGGAGCAACTTCAACCACTTGTAAGTTATCTCATGCCAACTTGTCTTATGTAGTCATGTTTAGAGGCCATAGGGTGAATGCTGCTTAACCTGATCTCATCAGTTAGCGTAAGAAACTCTGATCTTATAAATCATATGGTCAGAGGCATCCCAACATGTCAGGAGATAACTCGCTTTTTTTGGCTGACACCCAACTTGTTGAGTTTTCTTGTTGTTCTATGATAGGCTGGGGTAACATTTTAAAACATTGTGCAGGTATTGGACAATCACCCAACAACTTGCTCACCATACTATCAACGGATGCAATCTGAGGCCGGGTGATCTCTTAGGAACCGGAACCATTAGCGGACCGGTAAAGTTTTTTAAATCTCAGTGAATGATCGGCATTAAATCTTTTGTCTGTCCTTCATTTTTGTTCTGGGGAGCTATATTTTCTAAGTGACCTCTCATTGTATGCATCACCGGAACCTCCCATATGAATTACAAATACAGGAACCAGAATCATATGGATGCTTGCTCGAGCTGACATGGAATGGACAGAGGCCGCTGTCTTTAGACGCCAATACCACTCGTAAATTCTTAGAAGATGGAGATGAAGTCATATTTAGTGGATCATCTAAGGTTTCCATTTCCTCATCTGATTCTACTAACCATAGGCGTGCCTACCTCCTGCGCATGTAACACCATACTTTAACCATCTGCAGGGAGATGGTTACACCATCGGTTTTGGGACTTGCACAGGGAAGATTGTACCTTCGCCTTTATAAAGCGACCGCTCCGCTTAGCTTCTGGACTTATGGAACTGAGTTGACATTGCTGTAAAGCAGATGCTTCAGAGCTGGTTCTACATGTAGTTGTCAGTCTTGAATTAACTGTTGTCATCATTCAATAATAAGTATTTGACAGGTCATCATTACTTAATAAGTCTGCCATAGGTTGTTTTGGTGTAAAACATGTATGGTTTTGATTTGAAACGTCGCGTTTTGCGAGCTTCATAAAGGAAAAATGAATAAATTTATTCCGTTGCCGGGACTTGAACCCGGGTCTCTCGGGTGAGAGCCGAGTATCCTAACCAACTAGACTACAACGGATTTGTTATTTTTAATAATTTTGTTTCTATAACTATTTTATTTATTACCAGTAAGTGTGAAAACCACAAAAATTTCAATCCATGAATTCAAATCCCTGCAACTATGAAGTCAAATTAATTGGCTCATAAAAATCTTAAACCATTTATTTGGAGGACAGCAATACATAGAAACATCATATCAGCTTTGAGGACACTCGGTTTCTTGTCTATTCTTCATCTTCTTCTTCATCATCATCCTCATCTCCTACTTCCACATCCTTCTCAGCAGACGAATCTTCTGGCCCAGTCTCTTCTGGAGCCACATTCTCATCCTCCTCGTCTCCATCTTCCTCCCCTTCTTCCACCTGGACAACTTCTTTGGCCTCTGTTGTAGCTGATACGCCTCCTGTGGCTGTTTCGCCACTCAGCTCCTCCGTGTGCTCATCCTCAGGCAACAACGCCGCTGCAACCTGCATCATATTCGACACACAGTACAACAAGTAAACTCACCATACCACAACGCCGACCAAACAGGTTTATAAAAAACTCAAGACCCAAGTACTTCAAAGAACTCCATCTGTTATACCTCAGCGGTAGCCATGGCAAGCAACGAGAGGATTTCTTGCCGCTTCTAGGGATGTTGAAGAAGCTAAGAAATGCTTACAACGAGATTGCAGTGGGCTGTGTGTGTTCCAGACATTGTGAACCAGAGAGCTGAATAAATAGACTTCCGGACAGAATAAGATATTGCCAATGTCCATGGTGGATTGCAAAGTGACCTCAAGATGCTCAAAGACAGTTGCTGTTTTCATAATGATCAGATACCTTTACTGGTTGGCTTTCTATGTTGATGCTGATTCTGGGACATCAATCCTTCAAGAAGAAGATGTCTGCTAAAATGCTCATCAACCATGGACCCAGTCTACGAATTCGATTCTCTCCTACGCTGCAGGCTTCTATTTAACTCGAGCTCAGTTGCAAAACCGATAGGTTTCGATTCAGTGGTTAAAAAATCTGTAATGGAATGGAAATGGATCACTTTACGAGTTGATGTTTGAGTACCATTTCCTCCACAATGCGCATCTATTCTCTTGTGGCTGTCTCCATCCATGTTTCTTCGAATATTAATCTTTATTCGATTCTCAGTTGCTGTAAAGCAGTTTGTATTGGTGAAATGAACACCAACGGAAACCAGATTGATACCTCGAAAAAACATCTCCAAGTAGCTCAAGAGACATTTATCCATCCATCTCAAGCAGGCAAACATGATAACCTCAGCAAATTGATAAACCAAACATCATCAAAATACTTCAACCAGGAACACATCAGAATAGATTGAACAACTGACACACACCCTCCAAGCCCGATTTATTTTCAAATATGGCTCTTTCGCTTCGTTTCCTATCATCTGTGAACCCCCGCTTGGTTTATTTTCCGAAAGCTCCATATGATTTTCGCACTTCGGAACTGCGAAAATCTTTACAATTTTCGCACTTTGTAACTGCGAAAATTACATGAGAGCTTTTTGCTGTTGCGAACAGCGAAAATAATAGGGATTTTCGCAGTTCGGAACTGCGAAAAGATCAAAATGGAAAAAAAATCAAACGGAGGTTCACAAATGATAGGAAACGAAGCGAAAGAGTCAAATTTGAAAATAAATCCTCCAAGCCCTAACAATCTCCCTCACATATCTCGGACCAGCATCAAAAGTTCAAAACCAACCGGAAATCAGTTCAATCAGACTCTCCGTGACAAGCAAAATCAAAGCCGCCTCCAAACCAATCAACCTTTCTTAAACAGCAGCTCCAAAACCCCAGAAGGCACCATCTTTGAAGATTAAGCACCATGAAACAAACCCTTGGTTTTTTGAGGCTTCAAATGCCGTACACTGCGTCATTCAAACGGCGTCGTAGGATGTCACTTTTACAGCCTTCCAACGTTGTCATTCACAGACATGCGCGTCCATCCCTGTTCCCTGTTCGTCCCCCCAATCGCCATTGCTGTAATTCCGTGGTAGGAAGAATGTCGCTTTCCAGTTCATTACAGCTGCGTCCCATTTTTCAATCGTCAGAGCCTTCAAGATCTGAGCTTTTACAGAAACCCATCTTAAATTCCATACCCAATTTCGTCATGGCCAACACCCACAGCGCAGCTGCGTGTTTGTTCCAGCATAATTGCGTTTTCACGACAGTTGTCTTCAGCTCCATGACGAGCCATGAACGATGTTGATGCGCATACATGTGATTAAGAAAGTCAACTTGATAATGGATGATGCTAAAGTTGGGAACTTTGACTCTCAGTTTAACAGTTAGTGATGTTCACGTTCTCCCCCACCTCCTTCCCTCTCCCCCAAACAATTTCATAATCTGGGATGAGACAGAATGAGAGCTTCATTCACATGACCCATCACCAGCTTTTCCTCTTCTCCAACTTTTGAGCGTTGCTTTGGTCCCCATCCTGTCCATTTGTTCCATTCTTTCTTTACACTTTTGACTGGCTTGGGGCTTTTGATTTCTCCATCTTTGCTTGAAGCTGCATTGTAGGGGGATTGGGGCTGTTTATGTGAGATTTTGCTTCCTGAGAGTTGAGCGATGGGTCTCCATGATGCTGCTGGAAATGGCAATGAGGGTTCAGCAGCCAAAGCTGGTGATGAGAAAGTGGTGGTCGCAAAGCTGAGGGATTGTGCTCTTGATGCCACTGATGATGAGCATGAGGATGAAGGAGAAGACCTCGCAGATAAAATCCAGCTAGGTCCTCGGACATCTATAAAGGCGCAACTCGAGAAAGACAAGGTAAAATCAAAACCCAAACCGAAACCAACTGGTGTAACTTATGTTAGTCTTCTTCGTTGTGATGTGATCTTGGCTTTTGATCCAGGATGATGAGAGTCTCAGGAAATGGAAGGAGCAGCTTCTTGGGAGTCTGGACATTGGGGCCGTGGGAGGAGGTTGAGCAGGGCTATTATCCTTTCAGATTTTAGCATGGTGTTTGATACTTAGCTTGGCTCAATTTGTGCAGAACATCTGGAACCGGACGTGAAGATCTTGAACCTGGCGATCAAGTCAGACAACAGGCCTGACATTGTGCTGGAAATCCCCGAGACCGGAAACCCGAAAGGCTTGTGGTTCACACTCAAAGAAGGCAGCAGGTACTCACTCAACTTCAGCTTCAAAGTCAGAAACAACATCGTGTCCGGGCTTAGGTACACCAACACTGTCTGGAAAACCGGCATCAAAGGTTACTCCGCCACACTCTTCTTCCAAATTCGAACTTTCAAACAACATTTTATCGCTTGTTTACCGCGGGTATGGTTTTGTGTCGCGCGTGAATATCAGTGGACAGAACGAAGGAAATGCTCGGAACTTTCAGCCCCCAGGCGGATGCATACACGCATGAGATGCCCGAGGAGGTGACCCCGTCTGGCATATTCGCCAGAGGGACTTATTCGGCCAGAACCAAGGTAGTCCCTATATTTTCCACCTCTGCAAATTATATCATCTCATAAATCCGTACATGAAAAAATAACTTGTGTTTGAAAAATTTAACGTATGCAGTTCGTGGATGATGACAAGAAGTGCTACCTGGAGATCAACTATACATTCGACATAAGGAAAGACTGGAACCCGACTCAGTAGCTGAGAGACATACAAATGTCTGTTTTGATTACTGTTTTCTTGTTTTATGTTCCTCTTACCTTCTCTTCTCCTGCTGATTGTTGTAAGCTTCGAGTTCCGTTTCCTTCAATCTAGACCATGCTACTTACTTAACAAGTTTCATGTGTGATTTTGCCATTATATTCTATAAGAAATATAGGGGAAAAACCAGAAGGTATTGAACTATCACCGATTATCCAATTATGGTTTGACCTATCACGATTTTTAAAAATGAGTGTTATGAAAAAATTGGACTTATTTTGGCCGATGCTTAAGATCAATTTGTTTGATTTTTAAATATAATTAATCTTATTAAATTTGTTGAGAATTATGTATGATTGAGTATGAAAAGACGTTGTTTTCTTCATATGCGCAAAATGATATTATTTATTTTGGTAATCAAACGATGTATATTTCGCAAATAAATTTAAGTCTTATAATATTATTAGTATAAGGATGTAATGGTAAATTTTATTTTAGAAAATCATAATAATTTTTTTTATCGCACATTTTTTGAAAATCGTAATAGTTCGGATTGTAATTAGGTGAGTGGTAATAGTTTATTACCTTTTTGGGTTTTTATCCCTTTCTTATATTAGTCTAGTTGTTTACTCCCTCTATTCTGTCGCTTAACCAATTTTTCTTATTCACTTTTATTTGTCACTTAATAATTTTCAATGCATATTTAATATCAACAATTATCTTAAAATATCAAACATTAATCACTTTATTATTATAATAAATAAAAAATAATACATTTCTCATCAGTAATCATCTACCAATTTTATTTTTTGCACGAATTTTTTCAAAAAAATATTAACCATATACTTATTAAATTTGTCCAATCGCTAGTATTAACTTCATTTTAATTTATTTAAGTTAATATTAAATGATATGTATTAGAAGACGGAAGTGGATTGTAAATTTTTTGGTTGGATATATATATACGTTTCTTTTATTTAATTTAAACCTTGAAAAATAATATTTTAATTAATTTTCGAAACACGACCTCCTCACGATCCCCAATTACACAAACCCTCGCCGAGAAACTTCTCGACGTCGTCGATCTCCCACTCAGCTCCCCGCAATCCGATTCCGTCTCTCTGTTCAATTCGCGCTCGATCGGCCGCTTTGAAAGTGCAGGAAAGAGTTCGATTTTGGAAATTAGGGTTTGTGACTACTCCAGGATGGCTAAGTCTTGCAAAGGCCTGGCTTTGGAGCTGGTGAAGTGCTTGAGTGAGACCGACTGCGTCAAGATCGAAAACCGCTCGTTTCGAGACTGCGCCGGCGAGAAGGTTCCGTGCATCTCCAGCGAGTGCGTCGGATTGAGAGAAACGTATTTCAATTGCAAGAGAGGCCAGCTCGACATGCGGGCCAGAATTCGCGGCAACAAAGGCTACTAGCACTACAGCTCCGGCTTGATCCCATCCCGCTGCTTATCTCATCACATCCGTTTAAAGGTTCGACCTTTGCATTAGGATCTGGTTATCATTTTACACAAATTTTCAGACTTTGTAGTTCTTTGTAGAAACTGGTATGCGGTTAGATATGGAAATAATATGAACTGGGTTTTGATTATATAAGTTTTTTTTATCGAATTTGAACTTTCTTGAATTGGTTTATGGCTGATGAGAGCAGATGGTTTGTCCGAATGTTTCGGGTGTGTGATTTGTGGTGAAGAGGCCGAGCAGCTGGCAGGATTGGTTTTTGATCATTGTGTAAATGGTGGGGCGAGCTAAGGCTATGAAGAAGCAGCACTGGTCGCTGCATCCTTATGTCCCTTCTACTAGTTGTTGCCAGGCTAGAGCACCTGATACAGCTTCGCTCTTGAGTTGTGCATCCATTAGGAAGCTGTCTTGAGTAGGAGTTGTGTGTTGGGCGATACCTGTTTCTTCCTGAAGAAAGATGATCCGACTTTGGTGAAGAGTACAGGGGAGAATGTTTTGGCCGTCAGTGATGCATGAGTCCATCCAGGTAGAAGGATGATATTTACTACCTCTGCTTCCGAGTTGTCGTCAGAAATCCTATATTTGTGGAGCACGTGTCAGTTTTCTGGTGTTATGTCTTTGGGGTAAGCACTGGCGGATTCAGGATAGGTGTGAGTGGAGGTGGAAATGATGTCGCGGGTAGCTGCTGAGTTCTATATGAAGTCTGATCCGAGTCAAGATACCCACTCCCTAGGATTGGCTCCTGATTTATTAAGTGTGTTGATCCCGATCCCCTAGAACCCGTAGGTTTCCAACTGTCACCAGATGTGCTTGGTCCATGGTATAGGTTGCCGTCTTCTTCATCCACGCCTGCAGCCGGAGAGAACAGCATGAGACAAAGACAACTGCTGGTACAAAGCTTCATCCATTCCTGATGCAAACTGCTGAGATTTACCTGAAGAGCAGGAGATGATGAGTTTGACGCACAGCTAGGCTCATTCATCAGCTCCCAAGCAAGTATGGCTGGCTCGACAGAGTATCTCACCCAGCTTATCAAGTTCTTTCTGGCCACAATGGCCTTCTGAAGCCAAAGCACACAGCAGATTACCATCAGAATTCATGCTAATGCAACTCACACATGGTTGAAGATTGATTATCATGGATTTTGGAGAAGCATGACATTGACGTAAGCATTGCATAACACTTCAATAGTTGTATCTGAGACAAATAAATCTGGAGAAGAAGATGTGATCCTTCTCTCCAAATGCATCCAGGGTGTTCATAAGCTCAGTATCAGCCTCACTCCCCGCCTCCTGGTCTCCACAGTCATGTAATCTAGCCCCTGAAAGAAACTGAGAACAGTTCAAATTCATGTAGCAAAATACACGGCTTCAGATACCAATCAATCAAATGCAAGCCCAAACCTTGAGCACCCGCTCGTCCCCAGGGCGTTTCTATAACACATTGGCGCCATCTCCATAGTTGAACTCCCAAGCTCGGCAACCTGTCAACTCCGTCTCTGACCCCAGCGTTATCACCTCAGAACCATCGGTCCTGACGAGCTCCACACGCTCTCCTGCATTAGTCAGTATGAATTCCATCAGTTGGATTAATAAGAGCTTAGTTTCGGAAAGATCCCTAAAAGCCTCAACATCACACATGCTCTCACGGAAATGAAGACAACCTTCATGAAAATGCAATTATGCAGAAACTGCCGTGTATGGGTGTTTGGCCATTAGAACTTTGGGTATGGAATTTAAGATGGGGTTCTGATAAAGCTCAGATTTTGTCAATAAATTTACGTCCTAACATAATGATTCATATCTTTAATTTTTTATCTAGTATTGAATGTCTTGTGACGCTCAAAACTTCACGGATCAGGATTAGTCTTCTCAATACTCGAGTTCTCTTTACTTATCCGAGCCTTGATCGAGATACGAGATTATCTTTAATCACGGATCATCGAGTGATTCAAAAGGATCTCTGTAAATGGATGAACCTTGCTCTGTTTGGATATCCGATGGGATTTCACTTAGTCAAATCCTTGGTCAAAGTTCAAGAGTCCATTTCCAAATTCCTTTCCGATTCTCATATCACAATCCCTATCTGATCCAAGAATTTCTTTGGTCCTTTATGCTCATTATCGAAGGGGTTAAGAAATCATCGTATACCTAGTCTCGACTAGCGACTCATTGCGTGTCGTCGGAGTCTCGCCCCATTTGTACGACGTCTATAAGATCGACACTTTCTAAAGACCTTTGAGGCTCGGTAGACTCTCGAAACCCTGCCCTCATGTCTCACATGTGTTTGGGCTCACTTAATGTTCACATTCGAATACTTACCCTGAGGGTGGCCGAACTCGACATCATTCCCCTAAAGAGCTATAATGAAGCTTTTCTCATTTCTTTAGGAAGAAATATCAACATTGTCTCTTCTTACACCTTACCTCTTTAAGAACAATCACTTATACGATTTATATGATCCACAAATCGTTAGACTCGTTTTTATGTCTAATTTCATAATCCATCATCCGATTTACTACTTGACCTCACAAAGGTTTAATACTCAATAATTATAAAAATGCCACTAAGACCAAGAAGAGGCTTCCAAGCCTCGTCACAGGTCTAACCCGTGACACCCTCCCACACTCAATTTGTTGATGTACTCGCTGACTTAACTATTATGATTGATAGTTTACAAGTATCTTCCAATCAAAGTGTCAATTTGTGACATCTTCCCACACTCGAATTGTCGTCATACTCATCGACTTAGATATCATGAGTGAAGGTGTCTTAGTATCTAATTACAACTTGATATTCTTTTTCATACTCATTTTATTGCTACTAGTTATCAAGATAACATTAGTCTGAAAGTTGCAATCCATTCTCGCTAGATCACAAATCAAAGGTTGAAAATCTTAAGTCAAAGTCAACCTTCGACACCCTCACTCATTCAAAATAGTTTTCGTCCTCGTCGACTTGCCATCATCTAATGACCCGCTTATAATGTTGTTATTGCATCAAGTAAGTTCTCAACTTATGTTAAAGTTAAACATTCGCCATTTAACATCTCATAATTCAATTCCATAATCACATCCAAAGTCTGGATTCAAATCACAATCCAAGAGTTGCCCATAATTCCACCGATGAACTCAAAATGAAAATCTCTACCCTTAATAGCCAATCGTTAAATCTGAATCTTACACTAAGAGTCTCCGCTCCTTTTATGACTCGTCCAAAGTCTTAATCTGAGGATTCCCACCATCTTAGTTCCAGCCACTGAAGTCATCAAAGATTTAAAAGGCTTGAGGCTTATTTTGTGCATCTCAACACATATCGTTGACCTCCGCCACAATATCTCAAAAAGGTATCAAATCTGATTCACAATAAGACAACACTCATTTTTTACTTTAATATACATAATGGAAAATGTAATTTTGCCAGTAATTTAAGAATTAGGACTTTTATAAGAATGGGATACGATTTGGAATAAAAATAAGTTTTGATGATTGAATTAGACATACAACATTAGTAGAAAAGATGAATTAATTAAGCTAGTGTAATTAAATATCAACTGTAAGGTTGCTGTTTCAAGTAGCTATCTAGTTAAAACATAAATCACCAAAGTAAAACAGAAACGACTGAAGTAAAATAAAAATAAGTCAACAACTTATGAAAGTAACATAGATAGCAAAATATCTCTAAGTTGTGAATTTCCATTGATGGGTGCGTGAACTAACCAGTGATGCCAAAAGATCTACGAGCATTAATGTCATCATGAAGCTATGATGGTCCAGACTAGTCTATTGTTTCCTTCATAAGACAGTTTATTGTTCTAAGAAGAGAGCACATAAACAAGCTCTTGCTGGTACTTCTGTTGCATCTGCAGTATGTAGCACATCGTCTTCATTTAGAACTCACAGTTAGCTGAAGCTTGTTCTGGCATTTATGTATCATCTTGATTTTGACGTGCTAGTTCTTGCATAAATATAATTCGACTTTGACTTATCACTTACTAATGTGGTTAGAAATTTATCTAGTGTTATCATTAGTACTTAAACATCCCCAAGTAATTCCATTACAGACTTTCTCAGTGAGAGAATCTACACCTTTAGTTCTGTACAGGAGTCTATTTATTCAGCTCACACGTTATCACAATATCTCGAACACACTCTCTCTACCTCACTACATATTGTTATGCGCCTTTCAAAGTTTCTTCGACAGCCCTAAAAGCAGTAAGAAATCTTGTCATTGCTTCTCATGGCCATGGCCTAGGTATAAGAGACTGACCGGGGTCTTGAGTTTTCATATAAATGTGTTTTGTCTGAGCTTTCTGAAGTACGTATTGTTCTAGGTGGACGTGTATATACCAATGTAGATGTATTACGGTGTGTTTAAATTCTGTGCCGAATATAAACGCAGGTTGCAGCAGCGTAGTTGCCTGAGAATGAGCAACCAAAGCAGCTAAGCGGTGAAACACATCCACAGGAGGCATATCGGATACAACCGAGACCAAAGATGTTGTCCAAGAAGAAGACGAGGATGTCGCCCCAGAAGATTCATCTGCTGAGATGTGGAAGAAGGAGTTGACAGTTGAGGATGAAGGCGCTGGTGAAGACGAGGGATAGACATGAAACCAAAGTTGTATTTTAAGCTGATGCGATGTTTCTATGTATTTCTGTCCTCTTAATAAATGGTTTAACATTCTTACGAACATTTTGTGCTGACCCAGAGCCAAATAATAAGCCCAAGAAGTTTCAGGGATTTTTAACTCCATGGATCTGAATGCCTATCCCATTTACAAACCTGCAGATTAAAAATGAGACAGAAAGAAGATCATGCATTTTCCTGACATAAGTAAAGTGCATTTTATGATTGGTGATCTCATTCTCACACACAAATATATAACAAAATTGATTTTAATATATAGCAATTCCTTGCTGTGTAGTTAACTAAGATATTCGTTTCTGACCCAAGTGCTGACAACAAATTTTTTTTTAATTAATTTAACTTTCTTTCTAATTTTTCACATTCTCCTTATTTTCCTTCTCATTTTCTTCTCTCTTCCACTTTCTCCAAACCAAACACAACCTTAAACTCCATGAATTTGGATGCCTTTCCCATTTACAACCTATGGAACAGAAACCACAAAAATTGACAATGATCGGCATAAGCATCCAAGAGGCACAACATAAGCTTAAATCTCTCAGTTGATTCGAACTGAACGTATCTCATCTTTATCTCTCTAGAACCTTTCCAATTTCTTTCTGTAGAATCCATTGAATTGGATTGGATTGATCTAGTCTAATTTTTGTTGTCCACTCTGCTGCTCTGATACTAAAAAACTTGAGATCCATTTTCTTTGCATGCCATCATACTAGAGTTTTTGTGTCTAAAGCTTTGAGGCTGGTATGGCATCTGATTGGTCTCAGCTCCACTTCTAGGATCTTAATATTATTGTCATCGCTTGTTGAGATCGGCATTTTTTCAGTCACTCTTAACTAGTGCATTTAAATGGAAGTGTTATGTCTCACTGCTACCATTTTTGTACATGGAAAGAAGAAATGCTGTTGTTTTCAATGGTGGGGTCTTCAGATGTGAGAATACTCTGATGAGCAGCTGATGCTTGCAGCCACGCTGAAATTCAGTTTGTCTAATTTTCTCAGCAATCACCTTATAAAGCTTAGAGTCTCAAATTATGCAGCCCTTTTCTTAATTCATTTGCTTGATGTTCTAGCTTTGAGTTTCATATTTTTGAATCATAAGCAGGCACGCGTCTATCACATAACTTCGTTCCTTGCATAATATTTTGGCTTGAAGTTTGATGTTTTGAGGCTTATGGCTTGTCTTGCACATAACTTCCAGCATTTGTAGTCTGCAGCTTCTGTAAGAAAAAAATATATACAAAATTACATATTTCATCAAAAAAAATTTCAAGAACTAATAAAGGGGTTGAAAAGGGGATGGGGAAATGAACCGCATACATGGATTTTTATGTTTTCTCTTTTTTCACATTTCCAAAAAATACAAAATTGCAAATCTCATGAAACTTATATTTCAAGAACCAAAGGGGATGAAATGCAGACAGGGAATTAAGTGAACTCCATGGATTTTTTTATGCCTTCTCTTTCCCACATTTCCTAGAAATAAAAAAATTTCAAATAAAATATTTTTCAAGAACAATGGAAAGGGGCGGGCATGGATTTGAACTTCATCAATTTTTATGCCTTCTCTTTTTCGACATTTCCAAAAAAAAACAAATTTCAAATTTCATGTAATTAAAATATTATATTTTTCAAGAACCAAAGGGGATAGATGGAAAGGGGACATGGATTTGAAACTCCATCGATTTTTATGCCTTCTCGTTCTCCATATTTCCAAAAAATAGAAAATTTCATATTTCATCAAAAATATTTTTATTAAGAACTGAAGGGGATGGAAAGGGGACAGGTAGTTAAACTCTGAAGAGTTTTATTCCTTCTATTTTTGCAAATAATGTACAAAACATTTATCTTGCATTCGATGATTGTCTTCATTAATTCCCAGTAAAATTAACACTGGAATGAATTCATCCTGTATACAATTCCTGTTACTGCATCGGACACCCTTTTCTTATTTCCCCAAATGTAACAAACTGGTCAAACGTTGCCAAAGCTGGTCGCCACATGTTTGTCGACAACTAAAGCTAGGCGCTCTTGCATCATCTTATAGCTTTCATAAACAGGAAGACATATATGAAAGAAACATGTGTGAGATGAAGGGAGATGATTAGTCGTCCCAGGTGCTTTATAAATTTCCAGGCGCCGAGCCAGCCCAGAAAACCCATGAATTGGTAGATACATAATCGATGTCCAAAAGAATAGCAGGTTCCTTCGCTCCTCGGGTGACATCTTATCAATTATCTGCAATAAATTAA
Organism: Kalanchoe fedtschenkoi; assembly: GCA_002312845.1. Classification (NCBI taxonomy): domain Eukaryota; kingdom Viridiplantae; phylum Streptophyta; class Magnoliopsida; order Saxifragales; family Crassulaceae; genus Kalanchoe; species Kalanchoe fedtschenkoi. The sequence continues at coordinate 3,422,721 of NQLW01000060.1, forward strand.
TACGTCATTGCCATGATATTATATTGTTGTACTGCAAAACTATAACAATATTAAACATGAAGATGTTAGGGTATATCTAATTCCATATAAAAGAAAGCAACCTAGACAGAGAACTTCACAATATAATGTTTTAGTTAGTCTGGTATATATACATAGACAAGGTACATAATGAGCTATTACCCAGATCCTAACATTGTGCGCGCTCTTTTATTTGTACATAAGCAAAAGGTTGGAACTAAACTTATATGACAGTCTGACCTAAACCTACTTGCACATGTCGGTGCTAAAACACATTTCCTGAAACTACAACAATACTTAGATCTTCAAATTAACCATGACAATGGAAAAACAAGCAACATGAAAAAGTTAATAAAATCACCATTCACGACATGCATGGAGCTGAAGCCATGTGATAGGGTTTTCAAGAATCAATAACGGGTAAGGGGACCAAAATAACCTATACTCACATCAAAAGGGTAGCAATGAATTAAGCTTTGTCATAATATAAAAAGAGTAGGTAGTGGAAAGGTACCTTCCAAAACCAGCGAATCTGACGATCTGTATCCTTATACCCTTTGCAATCTGTATGCATCTTCCAGTCTTCCACAGATATATCACTATCACTGCCAGTAAGCATCCGATCGAGGTCTTCAAGATTTATGCAGTTAAAAAAGAATGACAAGCGTTCCCGATTTGAAATAATATCTTCAAAGCCTTTACGAAATCGAGTCACTTGCTTCTTTGTAGACATGACAAAGCGGTTATGAATAAGAGCACTAACATAATCTCTTCTATTGCTACTATTTACTCGTTTCCGCGCTCCACCTCTACAAAGTTCTACAACTTGTCTGCATCCAAATTCTTCATATTCAGCGACAAAAGTTAACCCTAAAGCATCTGAGTCAACCAAGTCAGCATCCATTTCCAATATTTGGTTGCAGCTTCGATACAATGTGGGGTCTGTATCTCTTATATCTTCGAGCTGGACATCAAATCCAGCTAACTGCACGAAAAACACACGATCGAAGGCTATACCAATCTGCACATCATGAATCAAGGCTAATGCTATCACTCTACCACAGAACTGGAAGTATTTTAAGTGTGAAGCCTCCACCTTAGATGCTGCAGGTAGAGAGAGAAAAATAACATGAATATAATGGGTTGGGAAAGAAAGAAAATAGGTCCAAATGTTATCAACAATTAAAATAATAATTATTAGAAACTGCTCAGATTATGGAACTTTACTTCAATATATTTATTTTGCAATGGTAGACATGTAGGCATATCTAACACTTGTTATAATCAATGCAAAAAGAAGCAAAAACAAACAGAACTTGAAAATTGTCTTTAGGTATTCTCAATTTAATTACTTGGAGATTCACAAAGAAAAGAATGGAAAAAGGAAATAACAGCCTACAACGGATCCTTCATCAGAATCCGTCAATTTGAATCTTATCAATAACTTCCTTTTTTAAGATCGAATTCAAGACTCGCGGATACTTCGTTACAGTACAGCTCTCAAACATATCTTCAAGTTTTTATATTGATGAAAAAGATGTTCGTTACGTTTCTAGTGTAATTCAATACAACGACGTCGTTTTGATAATAAATTAAAATCTAAGCCGACTGGGGAATGACACTCAGTTAGTTTCTTCCACATATATGTATACTGGTAGAAGCTCAAAGCAATCAATTTTTATGCTATAATTGGTGTTTTATAGTTGCTCAGGTATCATTTTGCTTTCGCAATGTATTTCAACTATTTTTACTTTCCGGTGATTTCTTGGCAAATTATAAAAAATATATGTTCACAAATCCTTGAATGAAAGTCCTCAATTTCTCGATATGGACAAACCGCTTGACGTCAATGAAATTAACCTCTTCTGTAGTAATTTAAATTTAATGATAAATGATAGAGCCGGAAACTTATTTCAACCTTCTACTTAATTATTCACCCTTACCCTTCTTGGGAATTTACTAACTCATTTTTTAAGTTCAAGCTAGAGTTGGGAAATTACTATCTCATATCTCATTTCTTATGTTCAAGAGCTGTTGAGCCTACTACCCATGGCTTGGGCAAGGCATGTCACAAAAAAAAAAATCCAATGCATCTAAGAGTTGCTTTGATAAAAAAGATTACAAGTTAACTGATAATACAAGTTTACAAATGAAAGCTAAGACCGATTAGCCACAACCGGTGCGCTCATGGTATCAAGGAATGACAGTAAAACGTAATACTATCTAGGTTTTGCACTGTCGCAGCTTGGGAAGAGTCTCATAAGATTATTTCAACTTTCTACTTTCGAAATTAAACAGTTCTTACAATAACAAAGAATATATGAAGAACATATATAACTCAATACATAGAAAACCAAAACAAAGAAGAGATGTCTTTCGAAAACTAATTGCACGGAAGCTTACCCGGGTTAATGTATAACCTTCTATGATCATTGGTGTTCGCCATGAAAAGAGCATTATGTGGATTAAATAGCTCTTTGGAAACGAGTATGAACCATTCTCTCAGGACACCCGGTCCAGTAGCTTCTTCATTTCTGAACTTAATGGACACTCCATCCCTTATATGTTCAGCGTGAGTTTGAGCTATGTGTCCAAAAGAGTCATCCAATAAATTAGACCTCCTTATCAGCCCCGTCGGAAACTCATCTTCATCCGAAAGATGCGGAAACATCATCATGGCCAAATGCTTCCTGCTTTCAAAGCCCAACATGTCATTGTTCTCCCTCAACCAGTCATTACCTTCAACATGTGCATACTTTGGATGGAAGGCAATATCAACTAGGGACCGCATTGTGCTCCTACACAGAATGTACAGCGGTTCTCGAGGATCCATTGTCCTTAAATGGATACAAAACTGGAAGACTGAAGGTAAAGCGTAGGGTTGTAGGCTTTTACGCAATTTGGCAGCTCCGGCCATAAACCTTTCAATCACCCTACCGCCAAGCTTCTTGTTAGTCTCAATGTGAGACAGGTAGAGCCTAGACAGCATATATGCTGCAGACATTGATGTAAACACATCAAAATACCTTCTGCACATCTCTTCACCATCGTTCCTAGCCTTCTCTAAGAAATGCGGCACAAACTTCCTGACGTCCACCTTAAGCGACGGATCAGATTGGCCTTGACACAACCTTGCTGCAGCCGTCATCATATCACCTGTACGTCCCCTCATGGTCTTAGTCTTGTAGCTGTATGGTTTCCAACCAACATGCACCGTGCAGCTCGTCTCAATCCCATAGTCCTTAAACGTATTCTCTGAATCCAACCAGTATTGTTTATAAGTCAACGCCTGGTCGTCCGCTGGTATGTCGATCTCTTTCTCTAGCTCCTCTTGCAGCGAGGACACTGTGTCATCCTGCCTCATCAAAATGACAATCATCTCCCCACTCGGGGTCCACACATTAACTTTCAAGCTCTTACCATCATCGTCCTCCGACGCGTGATTAGCTGATGCTCCGCTGCTGCCGTGGCGGTGTTGACTGGCGTCAGCTGCTGTTGACTGATCGTCAAACTCAATGTCGACGCCAAACAGCCTGAGTTTTCGCTTGGTGCCGGAGCGAGCCGGGTTTTCATTTCGGTTCGGATTCGACGACGATGCGGGATTTTGTCTGGGATTCCACGACGACATGATGGCTGGCATGCAGCAGCAAATGTGAGGAAGGGATGATCGGGCGATGATTGCGGCCGGGCAGAAAAGCTGCGCGGCGGCTGGTCGTGAGTGGATTTAGGGTTTTGGATTTGCGAAGCGATTTGGGGATTTTTTTTTATACTGAGACGAGTCGCGAAAGATGAACACTTTCGCAACGGTAGGCAGTCTGGTCGGCGTGACGCGGAGCTTGCGAAGACACTGCTGCTGACGCGAATCGTAGTTTATATTTATTTTATTGTTCAAAAAAGGAAATGGAGGTTTAGTTGATAATTACACTTTTGCCCCTGAAAGTCAATGAAGAGAGAGTTACATTTTGATTGGTTTGTGTGAGCCAGCCCAAAATGAAAGTCCGAATGAAGAGCCCAATTTCAGTTCCTAACATAATGTGCAATAATTGAAATGAAAACAGCTACAGGTGGTTCACCTAGATTACAACGTTGTATAAACACTTACGAGTTGTAATAACCTAGTTGACCGCTGACGTGTCTGATTGAAACAGGTGTGAGACGTAGGTTGGCAGATGGTGGTCAGTGTTGTCCCAGCGGATTTGTAAGAGACATGCCAGCCCAGAAAAAACCCGAAACCGAAAGATTCTTTGACTGCCTCCATTGCTCAAGATGACAATTCATCTACAATCTGCAGTGAATGAGTTAGCTAGAATGTGTGTAGTTCCTCTGGAATTGGGTAGTATATGTTTTCTAAATAAGAAAGATATATCAACAACAGACATCACGAACCTTATACAGTGCCAATATATATATATATGGCCAGGAAGGGAACAGTTTAATAGGGATCGATATTGAGATGCCTATACGATGCACACCAAAGAATGAACAGTGAGCAAGCATGGTGTGGTGTGGTAGAGCTGTTTGCTGTGTGAGGTGCTGAGAGGTGCCGAGAGATGAACAAGGAGGAAACAAATGCCGGCCACCTGAGGCTAGAGCGTCTCATGTTGCTTCTGTGAGATCATCTTCTGAAGACCATCCACCACCTGTTTATTTGGTGCTAATGGGTCTCGAGGTTGTGGTGTAGGTGTCTTTAATGGTGGGGATATCAGTGGGTGGTCACCAGTTCTATATCAGCCAATGTAGAGAGTGGGAATTTTTACACAATGGTGAAGGTGTCACAGAAAATTTGAAAGACAGATCTTAAAATCATTGCGGTCTCTATTAGAGACCGACAGCTTCCAGTCACCCGTGCATCTTCCATGGCAGTGTTTATATATATATATATATGTCTCGCCGATAGTATTTATTTTACATGGAAATTAAACGAACAAAGAATAATAATATTTTCACTCAGTCATTCAAACATATTCTCCCCATTCTGTCACTCGGACCCATCACCAATAGTTCCTCCATAACAAAGAGTTCATATTGCTTTCCTTTCACATGATATAGTACTGTTTCATTGATCACTGAGAACTCTCTTATTGCTTCAATCTGCATATGAACTTTTTCGCATAAACACTATGCATAGTACGTCGTGAGATTCCCCATAATGTAAGATTCAAACAGATTGTGCATTTTTTGAGGTTGAATTCACTCCTAACACATCTTGAGGAAGCGCATATACATTTAGCAGCACATTTAAGTTTTCAAAGGAATTAAAGTCCTTTCATGGTTTAATTTCCTTGAACTATGCTTCGAGCCTTCCCTCATGATCTGCGCTAAGTAGTCAGTTCTTGCTTCTGGACTTACAAAGCAAAGGGGGACACTAAAAGAAAATCACAATCATCATCCATGACACCGATCGAGCTGACACTATGGAATAGAGTTTTACAGAATCACTAAAAGGGAACACTAAATTCCCTAAAATCGCATCAACTATGAAATAAGTATTGCCATAACAAAAGAGTAGGCAGTGCAAAGGTACCTTTCAGAACCAGTGAATCTGACGATCTGAATCCTCATACCCTTTGCAGTCGTTAAGAACATTCCAGTCCTCCACAGATATATCACTCTCACTGTCACTATGCATCAAATCGAGGTCTTCAAGTTTTATACAGTTGAAAAAGAATGACAAACGTTCCCGATCAAAAATAATATGTTCAAAGCCTTTAAGAAAATGAGCCATTTGCTTATTTGTAGACAACACGAATCGATTGCAAATAAAAGCGTTAACATAATATCCTCTACTGCCACTAATCACTTGTATGCGCTTTCCATTCCTTCGAAGTTCTACAACTTTTCTGCATTCGAACTCTTCGTATCCAGTGATAAACAACCAAATCTGAGTCCATTTCTAATATTTCCTTGCAGCTACGTTATAATGTAGGGTTAGTATTTTTGTATATCTTCGAGCCAGACATCAAATCCAGCTAACTGCTGCACGAAAAGCACATGATCGAAGACTATGCCAACCTGCACACCATGTATCAAGGCCAACACTACCATTCTACCACAGAACCAGAAGTATTGTAAGTGAGAAGGTTCCACCTTAGATGCAGGAGATAGAGAGAGAAAAAACATAAATGTAGTGTGTAGGGAATTAAGAGAAAAAGTACAAGCAATAAAAATAATAATCAGCAAAGATGCTCTTGCAGATTATGTGCCCGCTTCACTTCTAGGTATTTATTTTGCAATGGTGGACGTGTTTTCACATCTAGTAAGCTCGTTATAATCACAAACAGAAAATAAAATATAAAGAACTTGAAAATTACCTTAACATCAACTTGCTAGGAAATTCATATAGAACTTCATGAAAAAAGGGGGAAAAAAGCCAACGACAATTACTTCTTTGGAGTCAGTCCATCTCAATCTTATTGATAACTTATTTTTCAAGAATTTGAGCCTTGAATCCTAACTTTACAGCTCTCAAACATATCCGAGTTTTCACATTTAACAATGATGTTCATTACGATTACCAGCACTATGACATCGTGGGAAGAGTGTGAAGCGTGATTAAATATTTGCGTACTTCAAATTTTGTTAAGGTCGTAGTGCTGGTAATCGTAATGAACATCATTGTTAAATATGAAAACTAGGATATGTTAAGGAAGCGTGAAGCGTGATTAAATATTTGCGTACTTCAAATTTGTGTGAAGCGTGATTAAAGATGTCACATTTTTAATTACCTTGTTAAGGAAGAAGCGTGATGATCAAAGATTGATCATCTTTGATCACGCCTACTTAGTATGAAACGTGATTAAAGAACTTTAATCTTTAATCACACTTAGTACTTGATCTTTAATCACGGCGGTATTAATCATGTTTTTTAAACGTGATTAAAAAGGTTGACAAACGTGATTAAAGATGTATATTTGTACTAGTGAAACCACAGAATGAGGATGCTCATTCAAAAGATGTTGAGAAAAGAAGCCATTTCTACTTCTTGTCATATGGTTTTGGATGTGCCATGAATCATGATGAAGAATTGAGTCTCAACATAGAAAAAAAATTTACAAAAAATACTTCAAGTTTCAGGCTTTAAATGAAGGGAAAACGTTCACAAATAGTAAAAAAAAATCATCAAATATGTCATGAGATAATAAGTACTCTCTTTGTCCTCTTTCACATGTCACATAATTAAATTTTTTTATTCACTTTTACTTGCCACTTAATAATTTACAATACGTATTTAATATCAACTACCTTAAAATGTCAAATATTAATCACTTCTTTATGATAATCAATAATTTCACATGTCTAATTTTCACCAGTAATAATTTATCAATTACTTTTTGCACGAATTTTATTAAAAAAAATATTAACTACCTGCATATTAAATTTATTCAATTGCTAATATTAACTTCACCTTAATCTACTCAAATTAACTTTAAACAACATGTAAAAGAGGACGGAGAGAGTATAACAAGAAAAAAAAACTAAGAAATTAGTAGTCTGAAAATGACAACATATAAACTCAAAAACATAAATTATGCATTTATTGAAATAATAGGAGCCAAATTTTGGCTTTGCGACCGAAACAGCATGAGAAGACGTTTGCACTAAAAGAAATTGACTCAACCAACTAGAAAAGGTATCATTTATCAGGAGGGAGCGCAAAAACTTTCACTCTGTAATTTTATTTATATTTTACTTTTTTTTTTCGGAAAGTTGAGGCTCAAAACTGTAGTTTTGACGTGATAAAGAGCAATTATGAACCGTGGTTTACTTTTTAAAAATCACAGTTCTTAATTGCTAATTTGATTTTCAAGAAAGTTGACTACTCCCTCCGTCCTCTATTACATGTCGTTTAAGGTTAATTTGAGTAGATTAAGATGAAGATAATGATAGCGGTTGAACAAATTTAATGAATAAGTAGTTGATGTTTTTATAAAAAAATTCGTGCAAAAAGTAAAATTGGTAGATGATTACTGGTGGAGAATGTATTTTTTATTGAATATGATAATGAAGTGATTAATGTTTGACATTTTAAGGTAGTTGTTGACATTAAACACGCATTGGAAATTGTTAAGTGACAAGTAAAAGTGAACAAAAAAATTCGGTTAAGTGACATGTAAAAGAGGATATTGCGATTTTACTGGTATAGTAAACTACATTTGTATTTATAGTTTGTTTTTTCAAAATTGTATTTTGAAACTGTGATTTTAACGAGTAAGATAGAGTGAAACTAAAACCAAGAGGTTGGATAAAATTGAAAAAAAATGAATAAAATATGATATTCGGGAAAGAAAATCTCGGAGATGTCATTTTAAGCCGACAAAGTTCCAAACTCATATTTTTGTGAACCCTACAACAATTGGCCCAGAATCCAGATTGTTACTGAATTTCTTTATCCCAGTATCAATTTAAAAAGACAACATGATAAGAAGTTTGTATGCCTTGAAAATGAACACTGGCTGTTGTTCAAACACATGAAAAACCCCAATGGCGAAAGCCAGAGGAATTACATATGTTCAGCAGCGTTCATGTGTATAGGTAATTTATCTACATCTACATTCCTTGTTTGTTACAGGAATGAGATACATATTGATGGCACACTGTACACGATCCCCCTCCTATGTGCAACGCAATGCAAAGTCGGAAACCCCTTTTCTTGTTTACAAAATGTGCTCTGCTCGACCTTAGGAGCTGCCAAAACTGCTCCCCATGTGGTCTTGGGTCACTATGTTAAAGCGATCCTTCATCATTTCAAATGTTGGGTACTCTGGAATGCATAGCTGCTGGAAACATGTGTGAGATGTCGGGAGGTGTTCCTTTGTTCCTTCTGATTTGAGGATGTAGAGAGGAGATGATAACCCAGAAAATCCCTCAACCGGGAGATACCTAACTGAGGTCCAGAAGAAAAGGAGTACTCTCCGCTGCCCTTCTGCCATCTCTTCGAGTATCTGGATGAAATCAATAAGGCCTGGGTGTTTAGAATTTTACTGGAATATTTTGTATCAGTTAACAACTTTAAAGACCAAGATAAGTGTGAAAGCAAGCAATACTGGTGGTGAAATCACCAAAGAAACGAAATAATAATGACATCAAGACACTCAGTGTAGTTAAAGATGTCATATGTGATATGCCAAACAAATAGATATAAAAGAGATGATGTGGCAAAAAAATGAAAATGAAGCTTGTATAAAATGCATTTAAAGGAAGAGAGAGATGATATTTCCAGGAAAAAAAATTTATGTCAGTATAAAATGAAGATGGACACGGGAATTCCAAAATCAATATGATGTTTTTGTTTTCTAAGGACTTTCTGCATATACAAAAGCAGGTCTGGCCTTCAAAGACTGACAAGTGTTTGATAGCTTAATATGGAACTCTATTCACTTCACTGGACATCACCAGCGTATGAGTTCTTCACAGGACCAGAGTCTCAAGAACTATCATATCATCCAAACTAAGAAGCTAAACAGCAAACAAGCAACAGAGCAAATTTAATGGTACAGAGCTTCTCCAACAAATAGATGGAGCTGAACAGAAAGGATGCTTCAAAACAATATTACTAGACAAGGGACGTAACAAGTTTCAGCTAGTTCCATCAAAGAAAGACAATAAAATTCATGTAGCCATAAAGTTTACCACATTATGCACATTTTCTTGCTGACAGCCCTGGTGGAAGTACTTAATTAAAGAAAAGTTAATGAAATACCTTCCAAAACCAGCCAATTTGAGGATCAGAATCCCGATATCCATTGTATTCTGTATGTAGCTTCCAGTCAGCAATAGATAAATCACTTCTGTTCCCACGGAGCATCCTATCAAGATCTTCTAGTTCTAAACTGCGGAAGAAAAGTGTCTGGTTTTCTGGGTCACAAAGAATATCTCCAAAACCTTGCGCAAAATGATCCATTTGCTGGTAGGTGGCTGTGAGGAAGTGGCTGCGAATAAGAGCCTCAACATAAATTGCCCTATTTTCACTATTTAATTTTATGCTTTCTCCACCAGTTATAAGTTCCGTTCTTTTTCTCGCTCCTAGCTCCTCATATTCTCTAATAAAAGTAAGCCCTAAAGCATCAGAGTCAATTAAATCAGCATCCATATCTAGTATCTGCTTGCAACTGCGATACAAAATAGGGTCCGTATCTTTGATATCCTCCAATTGAACAATAATTCCAGCTAGTTGCATGAACAACACACGATCAAGGACAATGCCAACCTGCACTTTGTGCATCAAAGCTAACGCAATCACTCTGCCACAGACTCGAAAATAGTCAAGGTGCTTAGGATCCACTTCAGAAGCTACAATAAAAGGAGGCCATATTTCATAGATAATCAAAAACAGTATGGAAATATATGAGGTCAAAAAAAAAAAAAAACAGGTGATGCAAAACATTGATCGAGTGGTCACTATCAAGACATCCCCTATAAGGTCTATGTACACTTTCAACCCATTGTCACATTCTGAATAATTGGAAAACATATTACTAATAATAAGAAAATTACAACAAAATGCTGAAAATTTTTAGTCAGGAATCTAGGAGGGTTCCCATTTCAACCTATTGGGGAAACTCCTCTTGATGATACAGCGAACTTTGATCTGAATGACGGTATTAGCTTTCTCTCACAGTAACTTAACTGATTGACCAGCTTAGTAAATATACAATGTGAATAAATAACATGAAATTGGTAATAACATATGAATCACAATATAGATATAAACAAATTGACACCACAAACCACAAGGAATTGGACTTGTGCAATGCAAATCTTACCAGGGTTAATGAAGAACCTAGTACGGTCATTCGGGTTGGCAATGAACAGAGCATTTTGTGGATTAAACATCTCTTTGCATACCAAGAAAAACCATTCTCTCACTACACCTGGTCCGGTGGCTTCTTCGTTTTTAAATTCCATGAATAACCCAGCACGAAGGGTTTCAGGCTCTGCGTTGGATATATACTCAAATGATTCAGCCAACAACTGAGATCTATCAATCAACATCTCATGTATCTCGTCATAATCCTCCTTTACCTCTGGGAACATCATCATCGCCAAGTGCCTTCTGCAATCAAAGTCAAGAACGTCCTTATACTCGAGGAGCCAGTTGTTGTCTTCATTACGCTTAACACATTTTGTAATAAGAGCACGCAATGGAATAATATTTTGTCTAAACATCTTCGAAAAATTGTCTGCTTCGCCGCTGTAGATTTTAGACAGGGCATTCAGTTCCTTTAGTATCAAAAGATACTGAAATCCCACAGCCATAAATTTAAATTCTCCTGCATCTTTCAATGAAACATCCACTCTACTGAGGCAAGTAGACATTATGCCACAAAGTTCCACATACATTAAGTGTAGAAAGCTGATCTCCTTCCAAAAGGAATGCCTTTGGAATTCACCTATCTGCACAGGGAGGCCAATGGGACCTTCCTCATGCACCAGTTCCCTAATATAAGCTAGAGCAGGTTTCATAAACGCAGCAAAATCTCTAACATGACTGAGTAATGCCCACTCAGTGACAACCTCTACACCATCCACAAAATCCTCATTCACACTGCAACCAGCCTCAAACAAAAATGGAAAGATCTCTGGCAAAGAAAGTGATCCGCCAGAGCTGTCCACTAATTCCTGAACAACAGCAGTGCCGCCAACAAGAGTGCCTAGAGTACTCCGGCAGGCGAAGTACAGTGCATCTTTTGGGTCCATTTTGGCCAAATGCTTACAAAACCCCATCACCATAGTTGCAGCATATGTATGCAATGATTCAGGAAATTCATGAGTTGAAATAAGAAATTGACGAATTGAATCATTAGCAACCTGCTTACTTCTTTCATTGGCAGACAAATAAACCATAGACAACGCATCAATTGCCGAAAGAGATGTAAATATTTTGAGATGGCTCATGCCTAATGCAGCATCATCTGCTCGAACCCTAGTCAAGAACTTACTCATCAAAACTCTGATATCCTCTAAATTTATTGCAGCATCACCTCTGCACAACCTGATTGCAGCTAACACCATATCATCAACCATCTGCCAAATTTCTGGATTTCTACCACTAGGCAATCTACCCACCAATTGCAGGGTAGACTCCTTCTCAACCCCATAATCCTCCAAAGACTTGCCGATATCCAACTGCCTACCACCATAAATCAACCTCTGCTCCTTCACCGGCATACAAGTAGCCCTCTCAATCTTCTCATGAAGCGCCAGCACAGTATCATTTCTATTCACAACAACAGCCAAACTCTTACCAGTCATAATCCTCACGAACAGGAACAAGCTCTTCCCCTCCACCACCTCATCCGGAACCTTACCCGAACCCGAACCCGAACCCGCCTCCGCCGTGATAGTACTCGACGATTCAGCCCCCCGCCGCTTCGCGCCGCGCTGCGACGCGTCCGATTGCTCCTTCTTCTCGCAAATCGCCAGCCACGGCGCGCCAACGCAATCCCCGTGAGCGGCCATGAATTCCTCGAATTTGCGCTTCTCGACGCGGTGCTGGCGGTCGTAATCGGCGGTGGCCTGGTGGTTCAAAAAGGACATGGCTCGTCGCCGCCGCCGCGGCCGCCTCCGGTGTCGCGAATCGCGCCGATGGTAAGGGCCGAAAATGCGTCAGTGAGATCGCGGCAGCGCAGCCGCAGCAGCTTCGACGTCGGGGAATCGAATTGCGAAATCAGCTTCGTGCAGCAGTCGGTTGCGATCGCGACCACCAAGCCCTCCACAATCAAAATTTAATCATATTTCGCGACAGACTTCGTAATTAACACACCGCACAAGACTTGACGCTACTGCAGGTAATCCGTATTTGGATATGGTTAGACCGGGTTACCCGACCCGACTGAATCCATACTGTAATAGTATAGAGTAGGTTAAGCTCATTCCGGTCCAAAAGCTAACTATTTCAGTTTATTTTTGTAAGAGAAAAATATTAAACTGATTTTGAACTATCATTATTTTTTCCCTCAACTACGATCTTAACTATCTGAATTATTAAAAAGAATTAGATGAAAAAATAAATTGAACAAATTTAAAATGTTGCTTAAGATCATCTGATTTGATTTGTTAAATATAATTTATCTTATTAAATTTATTGTGAACTATAATTGATTGGGTATGAAAAGACGTTGTTTTATTTATGTGAATAAAAAATATTATTTAATTTCATGATCAAACACATTAGTTTTCGCGCACAATTTTATTTGTCTGTTTAGAAGTGTGACTGTAATATTTTATATAATCAGTCCAAAATGATTTTCTTTGTATTTTTTTCAACAAGGACAGTAATTAAGGAAGCGGTGAGTCTTATTTTAGAATTTTTTATCTTTTGTAATGGGTAGTTTGATTCTAGATTGAGCTTTATATTGAGATTTTTATTAATGATACTGAAGGGTTATTTGATATATGTTTTAACTAAAATAGAAAATTTTATTAAAAAGTATAAAAATAAATAAGTTATTATATGAAAATATTAAAAATCAGAATTTTTTTAAAATATTAATATAACAAATAAATAATTTGAAATTTAATTTTTTTTAAAAAATAAATCAGAATTTAAAAATAAATAAAAATTTGAAAATAGAATAAATAAATAAATAATGAAAAAAATTATGATAATATATAATACGACAGAGATTCTTTTATATGTTCCATTTGTTCATACCTTGGAGTCAAGTTGGCTATAATGCAATGAAGGCTTCCATGAATTTTCCCTCTATTTTTCGTTTTTGTAGGTGTGTTTTTTCTTCTTTTTAAAGGGGATCAATAGTGGTTCCCCACTTCCTCCTTAAAAATTCAAATTTGAGAATTATAATTTCTCTCAAGTGAGACATTCACCAACTGAGCTATTCCTCATCCCAATGTAGGTATTGTCTATGACATTATTGTGAGCGTAGCTTTTCTCGTTTAAAGGACAATTGGCTAAGGCTTTATTTGGTTTAGGCAAACTTTAAGGGAAAATAAATTTCTCAGGCAATCCATTTATTTGTCTTTGTTTGGCTAGAGGTGAAAAATTTATAGGAAATTAGTAAAACACTCTTCATTTTGTAAAAAAAATTTCATCTAATTTTTCAATTAATTTTCTCTTCCTTACTTTCTATACATCAAATAATGGATTCCTTCCTATTTTCCTCCAAATTTTCATTTCCACCAATTTTTTCCTAAACCAAATACACCCTAAATGAAAAGTTAGTTAGAAAATAGGGAGAAATATTTTTTAAAGTTAGAGAGTGTTTTAGAATTTTCTGTAAAAATTTTCCTCCCAAATATGATAGATTTAATAAAGAATCTGCGTTCCCTCATAATTTTTCTTTATCTCAAATTTTCCTCAACCAAACACAGCCTAATAGATCCGGGACTAAGGTAAGACATGACATTTAATTGGTTCTGAGAAAATTGGATGAAAGAAAAATGGGGTGAAAATTATTTTTTTCTCTTATTTGGTAGGATTAAAGAATAACAAAATGCATAAAAAAATTGTAAATTTAACTAAAATTATTTTTCTAATTTACATATAATTTTCTTTGTCTAAACATTCTCTATCAGACTTATCTCTCACTGGTTGTAAGATTTTTGCGGCTAAATAAAGTCAATGCCCTAATAGTATAAACAGTTAAATGTAAGAAAAAGCTTGTCAATGAAGTTGATGGTCTGTCTGACATCTCGAGTTCAAATTCCACATATTGTTGGTTATTGGATGCATGGTTATTTTTTTTTGATAAATATGATAAAAGTATTCATAAGTATAAAATTTAAAAATTATAATGATAAAAGTGTAATTTAATAATATAAGGGCATCACAATTATATTGTTAAGGGGCTATGTATCAAAATTTTAATAAATATGATATATTAAATTGAATATTTCGGCAGGGTCCGTTGACCGCACTCAACTCTATGTTGAGTGGATTGTTTGTTTGTGTCTCAAGTTAGAAATTGTTCATAATTTCAATATTTGATTGGATTAACTTTAAGTCTATGTTTCCGAGTCAATGTGTTTATTTCATTTAGTTGTGAGTTCGAATCTCATTAGAGTTTGATATTACAATCACACAAAATAATACATTGCCTTAGAAACAAAATTTTAATTAGTTTATCATATTCAAACACCTAAATATGACTAGGTCTTAACTCGAGTTGCATAACAAATTCAAACATTAACTACGACACACCATTTATCGCAATTTTTTTTTAAAGTTGTACTCTCACTTTTCAATCTTTATTGACATATAATATCAGTTGAGGCTGACATTAAAGCATGAACATCTTACATCATTTCAGTCGGATCCACATTATAGTTGTAGTGTTTTATAATTTGAAAATCAGTTATTGTCGTTTTGTAAGTGGAACAATTATTATTTTTTGTTTTTAAAGAAATGTGACAAAAAAATGGTCGTGAAATTTCTGAAATGCTGTCGTAAAATTTTTGGCTAGAAAAATTTTACCCCGAATTGGTCGCGAAAAGGCTGAAAAATTGTATATTCGCGTTGGCCGAAAACTAGCCGCAATGTACCCGGAAAACTGATAAAAAACTTGATGCAAATCTACCAGAAAGATTTTTTTAGTGGTACCACTCCGACCATATTCTTTTTTACCAGAAAACCACCGGAATTTGTTTTTCCGATAGTCTTTCTAACAATATAAGTTTTGTGCACTAGTTCAACCGAAGTTATGAAATAACTAGACTCAAAAGTAAAGTAGGAAGCTGTCAGCCAGTTTTAGGCAGATTTGTTAGTCGACTTTGAATGTGAATATCTTTTTGTCCTGATATTGGAATTGAGTAATTAATTCTTGCTTTAAGCATGTTCCACATGAAACTTAGTTTCTATGGATATTTTTTCTGTGGAGGCCAGAAGCTGCACACCCCTTCCACCTGCTTGATAGTGACGCCCTTAACACTGCGGATCAGCTCACGCGCACCTCTGACGTCAAAGGATAAATGCGGTACCACCAAGCCTCAAACCTAGTTTCTATGGATATATTGCACGATTTCTGGTTCCACACTTCCACATGATTAGGGAGAAATAGTGTTCCGAAGTTAGAAGTTCGAATCTACTTGTTAAAATTTGACAGCTCATACAGGCTACTTTGAGGGCCTGAAATTTGAGTATCCGATATTCAAATCACATGATTCTTAAGTCTAAGTTATTTAGCTATAAACAAACTTTCTAATGATATACAAATCATAAGCTGATTGTCTCTGGTTGTAAAGTTATTAATTAGTGTCCAAAGTTAGATCGTTGGATCGGCGTTTAAGGATGTGTGGTCGTAAAGTTTTTTAGGAAAATGAGTTAGCGCTGAATTTGGTTTTATTTATGACCTTTACAGAATGTAAAATTGTATGTTATATTGGAGCATTATTATTGTTCGAGCTCTTTGACGATTTTGGATTCAGTCATTAAGGTGAGTAGATAATTCTCACGTACTCCTTTATGATGTGCATATGTCTATATGATAAAGTGAATTGATTTGTTAAACATTCATTCATGCATACATGCTGCATCATATCTGCGACGTTTTGTTACACCAAAAGATATGACATTCTGTTATATAAAAGATTTGATAATTAGAATCAGTAATGACGACAGTCTAGCCAATAAGGAGTTTACATTGTAGTTCATATCTGTGCATCATGCATTCATACTCGTATCCGAATCACATTGTTTTGTGATAATATAAAAATATTGTTCAGTATTCAAACTCAGAAATGGTGAGTGATCTCACACATACACGTGTACAATACAAATATGACTCGTAATCAAAAAATATATAATTTAATGATAAATATATATCATAAGTATTGTAAAATGAACCTTTTTGGCTTATCGCTGTATATGAGGGTCACTGCTCACCGAGTCTTTTGACTCATTCCGTAATTTAAAAATTTTTTCCTTTTAGATCAGTAGTCAAATAGTAGTGACGGTGTCTGGATGAGTAGCGAAGGAGTTTTGTGGTACGGTGTTGTTATCCAGTCTTCAACCGATTTCTTTTAGTTAGTAATTAATTATTTTATTTATTTTATCATCCTTTAGTTGTTGGTTTGATGTACTTGGTATGTAGCAATTATGATTTTATTTAATTATAAATAATTATATTCTTGGTAAGGACACTAAAAGTTTAAAGAAGAGTTAAACGCCAATCCCTATCCATATCTTTTGTACCAAAGATATACATGTGAAATAATCCATACTCATGGCATCTTTATCCCCACTTGAATTCTCCAACACACTTTTTTATGGAACTGACTTTTCTCAAATGTTTTTGTTTAGAGGAAATAAATAGTCCACTCTTAATTATGAGTCTTGATTTATTTGGTTAAGTTGATAATTCACAAAAACCTATCACTCTATTTCGCGGACAGCAAAAAAAAGTAGTCAATCCCACTTCAAACCTAAAATCGTGATGTAATATTTTGTTTCATGGATGGTAAGTTATGGATATATATCATCTAATTGACGAATTTAATAAAAATATTATCAAGATTCCAATCCATCTGTCTTTTTTTTTACTTGTTCTTAGCCATAACTAATTGTCTACTATTATTTGTTACTAATAATCTCAATGCATATTTAATACCATTATCTATCTTTGAAAATAAAATATTAATATTTTCGAAGTCATATTTACAAAAAATTCATTCTACACCAATAATAAAACACCACATTTTATACTTTAATTTTAATAAATATTAAATACTTACTTATTAAATTAGATAAACAACTAATATTAATATCTTCTTAATTCAATCAAAATAACCTTAATGGAATGTATTTCTTCTCCAACTCAGCTTGATCTCCTCAGCATCACGCCAGCTTCCCATGATATCAATCAGCTATGTAACAATCGATGGAACTTCGATTCAGGAGAGTGTTCAGAGGGCTGAATTAGCTTTACTTTATGACCTGACCATTTGCTAACTACACCTCTAATTATGACAAAGCTGAATTTTCCCAAGGAAACATGTCAGAGGTTTACATGCGAGCTAGGGTTTATTAACATTTGACAGCTCAATATCATTCACAATATTGGTGCTAAACCGGCGGTCGGCCAACGTTGAGATTGGACCTCATGGGTGTCTCATTTAGAGTGGTTTTATCAGCTAGTGGAAGCTTCCAACAGAGCCTAGTCAATGTGCAAAACTTTCGAATGTGCACGCATGCACTAACCCTAACCCTCTTTTTCTTTTTAGTTGCGTGTGATGTTGAAATTCGGTTAACTATATTGAATTTAAAATCAATAATTGAATATTGATCTAAGTATATTTAGTAATAATTTTTTTTATGAGGAATATAGGTCAAGTTGTGGTTGACATAGATAAAATTTTTCAAAATAAAATTGAAGAAATTTTTTAGAAGGTCTCTACTATTTGTGCATCGATAAGAGATTTTAATCGTATTATTCTGAGAATAATTTAATTTACACTCTTGCGCACATATAGAGAGGCAAAAATTTGCGTAGATTGAATAATTTATTTTCATCTTGTGACATATATACCGAATTTTATGAGAAAAAATAACAATCTATGATATTCGAACTCAAAACTTGTGAGTTTTAAAAATAACCAACACCTTTTTGCCGTCAGATCACACTCCCCCGATGACCAATATAAATTGGAGGCCTCATGCACTAATCCCTTCATCTCACAAAAGCACTTGTATTTTCCACAAGACAAGCTAAATGGGGTTTGGGTCTTTGATCAGCCTTGTGCTCCTCATCTGGCTCTTAGTTTCTACCGGAGATTCGGCTAGGATCGGTGGATGGGAGGAGATGAGGGACCTGAGCAATGATCAGCATGTGAATGAGATTGCGGAGTTTGCTGTGGCGGAGATCAACAAAAAGGCCGACTCGCAGCTCAAGTTACTGGGAGTCATCAAGGGCCAGATGCAAGTCGTCTCGGGGATTAACTACAAGCTGGTGGTGGCTGTCCAAGACCGCGATGGCTCGGGTAAGTATGAAGCTGTTGTGTTGGAGAAGCCATGGCTCCGCCTCAAGAGCCTCACCTCGTATCAGCCTGTTTAGAGCTGTTCAGTCCATGCTTACTGCCTAGTCTGGCTTGGCATATTATCAGTGGGATAAATAAAAATCAAAATAAATAACATGTCATAATAAGGATGTGAATTTCAATAGAATCAGAATAATATTCCATTAATGCTCGGTATTATTTGCCAGCAAGAATGTGTTCGAAACCACCAGAAATCCAGAATCGATTCAGTTATTCTGGATATCATATCGTATGATGTCTGTTGTTGTGGTTTAAGAATCAAAATAATATATGAGGCATATTGAACATTGATAGTCTCATTTTGATTTTTCAAACCTTCACGTATCAAATACATATCAGTTCCAATGGCACTTTAGATCTATGTAGTTTTGGAATCTCGTCATCTTGATCCGCCTGTTCTAAAATTTACATGCTTAACTTTGTGCCGGGTTTAGAAATCTTGCACTTCTAATATCGGCACGTAAATAAAATGATGTTAAATTGATCTTCATCTTCAACTGTATAATAAATTTTGAATAGATGATATAATAATTGATTGAAAGAGCTAATATGATGATCGGGATAATTATCTCCATCTTCAAAAAAAATACAACTCTATCCTCAAATTTAACTAACTAGCCAACGACTTATAAATCAATATTAAGAATTTCAAGTAGCATCGCTCATCCCCTCTAACTTCTCCTTCTCCAAGGCTTCATCAAGTCCTTTCTGAATTAATAAATCGTACACATTAAGTTACCACATCATGAAATTCATCTTTCCATCACATTTTGAAATATCAATATCTTCAAAGATCATACACATGTTATATAATTGTATGAGTTCTCATAATTGACAGTTTAATTTCCTTCACCAGAGTCAGATATTAAGGATCTCTGAATCCAATCGTAATTTTGATCTCGAGTGCACAATGCTAACTTTTATAAAAAATTTCAACAACTTACTTCTTGAAAAGGATTCTTATGTGGTGATGGTCTCCCATGAGAGACTACAACTATGTCCAAATTCCTATGGAGTTCCAACTAAAGTTAAGTTAAGAACATCTACAAATCCACTTGTTGATCTCATGATCCATCAAGGTATCCTAGGAAGTTTATGTTACTTGGTTCACACCTGGTCAGACATAAGCTTTACAATTGGCATGTGAGTCGGTTCATGACAAACCCCATAACAGAATAGATGAGCACCGTCAAATATATCCTCTGTTATATTTCTGACACATTAGACTTCGGTTACGATACACTAATAGAATTGACAAACTTGAGCTCATGGGATACAATGACGCAGACATGCCTGGGTTCGTGGATGATCGCAAGAACACCACTGGCGCTTCTATTCTGTCTTGATCATGCACTTATAACATGACAATCTCAGAAGAAATAAGTAGTGATCTTCTTATCATGCGAAGCTAAGTATATCATTGCAGCAACATGCCAAGGCTTACAGCTTGGGTGTCTACTTGGAAGTTAATTAAGTCTACGGACAAGCAGCAAACGTCACCACCATTTTCAAACAATCAGTCGATAATTCAGCTATGCAAGAATCTAATTTTTCATGCAAACAACTAGCACAATGAGGCGCGCTTCCACTTCATCTGCGAGTGTATCGAAACTGGACAGATGCTCATCCAAAAAACATCACACCAAAGATCAGCTGGCAGGCATTCTGACAATATCACACTTGATCGAGTGGGACTTCAACAGTTGCGCTCAAAGCTGAAGAAGGATATGCTTAACTTTGTGAATACAAAGTTAAGCATGTCCACAATGAAGGACATTAAACAATTCAATGAAGAAGGATCATGAAGAAAAAAATGAAGCAGGATTTGAAGAAAACATTGAAAAAGAATCCAGAAGAAGAACAATAATGAAGAAGACAATGAGAATAATAAAAGAGATAAACTAAAAGACTTCTAAGGGTAGAATATTGATACATATATATAGATGTGCTTTTATTTCATAATATGCACATCAAAAAGTTCTAGCACATAAAAACACTCTTTTTTATCCTAGCCAACAAATTTTAGTTAGATATAAATTTGGGGGAGGGGGAAACTAAAAATTTGGTTGAAATTAAAGATATAAATTTATTTTTTATATATATTATTTTACATAGAAATAAGTATTTTAGATGGAATTTGGGAGCGGCCGACCCGTTGCCCCCCAGTGACTCCGCCACTGTGAAGAGCCATCCTCCATTGACACCGCCGGAGCTGCCAAGCCCGGTGGAGACACTGTTAATCTTTGTTCATGAATTCTAGATCTTGAGTTTTGGTCAGTGTTCTAAAAAGCGCTAGGCGGTGAACACAACGTCTAGCGATTAATCGGCTAGGCGGGGATTAATCGGAACGATTAATCGGAACGATTAATCGGACAATTAATCGGAGTTAATTATATTAATTATAAATTTTATAATTAATTATAAATATATATGTTTAAAAACTATTATTTTCATAAAACATTAAGCTTTAAACAATTAATCGGCTAGGCGGCTAGGCAGAACGTTTCAACACCGCCTAGCGATTAATCGGTCCGAAACGGGGATTTTTAGAATACTGATTTTGGTAGCACAGAGGGAGGGGTGGGGAAATTGTGTCGCATGTAATGTGTCGGTAAATATGTAAAACAACAAAAATTTAGAAAAAAGTTATATGTTAATCATAGACTATATTGTCGCATTATAACATGTTCCAATCTCAACCTATGAACACAAGTAAGACCACCCAAAGAGCCAGAATGTCTTGCAGGCTCCGGACGAACAAACGACCATACAGTTTTCCAGAATAACAATAGACTGCAAGTATAGAAAAACTAAGCTGACTCCTATCCGCAAGGGGATTCAGCTTAAACAGCATTGGCCTTCTCTTCAGGCTTATCACTCTGGCCGCCGCAGCAGAGCGTCGGCCTGTACCCCTTGTCCAGCATCTTCTCCACCTCCTCGAACGGCAGCCCTTTGGTCTCTGGAACGAGGAAGAAGATGAACACCAGCCCGGTTAACGAGAACGCCGCGAAGAGCAGGAACGTGCCGGCAGATCCCAGGTGCTCGGTCAGCGTCAGGAAGGTTTCGCTCACGATCAGATTCGACACCCAGTTGGACACAGCCGCCATCCCGCCACCCACGCCTCGGTATCTCAGCGGGTAGATCTCGGAGTTGACGATCCACGGCACGGTTCCCATCCCTGGCGAGTAGCAGATGATGTAGAGCCCGAGGAGGAGCACCGCGAAGATTCCGAACTTGGTCGGGCAGCCCTGGGTGAACCAGACCCGGTGCTGAGCCTTGCACGCGCCCTTCACCATGTCGAGCGAGGACAGGCAAGCTCCAGCGCCATACTGAGACAACATCACAGAGTTATATATATTAATAATATATTTAATAATTAATTATAAAAATGTGTTAGAAGGCGGAAGGAATCGAGGACTTACCGCATTTCCTCCACTGGCGCAGAATCCGCAATCCTCGGCCTTCAGACATGACATGCAGTTCCACTTAGCGGGATTCGGCGCAGTCAGGTACGCGGGGCAGGTCGTGTTGCCGCCAAACCCGACGGAATCCACCTTATCAATCATCGGCGAATGAGCTGAGACTTGGAAGAACAGGACGGACAGAACCACCAGGCAAATGATGATACCAAACATGGAGACGATCATCAGCCTGCGTCTCCCAAACCTGTCCACGCACGCCATGCTCACTATGGACCCGACGGCGTTGAGCCCCGAGGTCACGAGAGACAGCGCTAGCGCGGTCTTGTTGGATGCGAAACCGGCGAACTGAACAATGGTAGGACTGTAATACATGACGGTGTTGATGCCCACGAACTGCTGCGCGACCTGGACGGTGATGCCTGCGT
Organism: Kalanchoe fedtschenkoi; assembly: GCA_002312845.1. Classification (NCBI taxonomy): domain Eukaryota; kingdom Viridiplantae; phylum Streptophyta; class Magnoliopsida; order Saxifragales; family Crassulaceae; genus Kalanchoe; species Kalanchoe fedtschenkoi. Next base: position 3,445,576 of record NQLW01000060.1, read on the forward strand.
AGAGGCCCCGACGGACAATCTTGTTGCTCAGGGCTTCTTTCACCCGGTTCCAAGTGCCGCCGTTCTCGCCCATCTCAGCTTTCTCAGCCGCAACCGAGTCCTCCAACATCTTCAGCTCCACCTGGACCTCTTCAGGGGAGTAGATTTTCTCAAGAATCGCCGTCGCCTCCGCAATCTTGTTCTGTAGAGCCACCTGACTCTGAGAAAAAAATGGAAAATAAAAAGAAAAAAAATCGGGTTTTAGGCGAGATGTACCTCTCTGTAGAGCCACCTGGGAGATTCAGGAAGCGAAAGCATCAGCACAAACTGAATCACTGCCGGAACTCCAGCAACGCCGAGCATCCAGCGCCAGGTTCCTTTGGTCTGAAAAGCGGAGAGGACGCGAAAAATTCTCAACTTTTGAGCACTAAAAAAAAAGCATCATTGGATTTATTCCTAGTTGGATAGATTGAGGGAGGACCTTGGTGAAGGCGAGGTTTATGAGGTACGACAAAAACTGGCCGCCGGTGATCAGTAGCCCGTTTGTGCTGACGAGGGCGCCTCGGATTCTCGCAGGAGAGGCTTCGGAGATGTAAAGAGGCGAGGTCATGGAGGCCATTCCAACCCCGAGACCGACCAGAATTCTGCCTATGATGATGACCCAAGGAGCTGGAGCCACAGCCATTACTATGGCTCCTACGAAGAAGACAATGTCGGCGCCCAGGATGGATTTCTTGCGGCCAAACTTGTCATTCATCCATCCGCCGATGGCTGCCCCGATGATAGCTCCTGCCACCGCCATACTCACAATCGTTTCCTGCGACAAGAAGAAAACCATGTCAGATCATACTCGTGGACAGCAATGTACTCCAGGTGAAGAATCGGACTCACCTGAAGCCATGTCTTTCTGTTAACTTCCGGAAAATCATCCTTGATGTACAGCAGGGCGCCGGATATAACACCTTTGTAGAACCAGAGAAAAAATGATTCAGTTCAGTTCAATTCAGTTCAAAAACAAGCTCGCTAGTTCTATGTACCTGTGTCGTATCCGAACAGTAATCCTCCGATTCCAGCCGACAGCGCCAGACGCATAATATAGGGCGTCTTCCAGCTCGTCCTCCAGCATTCCGTGAACTCGGTCTTGTCAGCCTTGACGACACCTCCATCCACCATCTCGTTTACCGGACAGATTCACCGCGGAGATTGATTGTGATTTTCTACTGGGTCTGATGCCTGATCAAAACAAGGGTATCAAGCAAATCAAAACTGCATAAAATTACTGGAATTGCAGCAAGTGTGTTCGATTTTGATTTCACCAATACAAGCATGAAAGCAACAGATCAACTGTCAATAATGAAACCTTAAAAACTAAACAAAAACCACAACAAAACATCAGCAGACAAACACAAAAACTGAAACGTCAGGACTCGGCTTTTTGATTTATCAATAGATGGGGCTTCTGTTGATAAACCCCAGAAGATAAACAACTTGTCCACAGCAGAACTAATAAAAAAATTCACAGCAATATGTTAAAAAACAACATCAACATCGTCGAACCCATACACCCAATTGATTAAAAACATCAAAGTCTCCAACTTTCACCCCGAATCGATTTAAAAATGTGAAAAGAAGATTACCCACTTTCAACCAACTTTGCAATCATGACAAGCTTAATAAACAATTGTGCAGAAACCCCTGTGGCGGGTACGAAGATGGTAACGTCGAGGTCAACGCTCATTCAACCGTTTTCAAAATTCGTAGGAGGATGAAGTGGGTCAGGACTTGGTGTACCTGGCTGGGTAGCTTCTGGTCGACCGCCGGAGCAGTTACGAAGCGCGCCGCTGTGCTGCTGCAACGGAGCAGCTGAAGAAGAAGGCAACGGAAGAAAAACAGCGAGCAACAGAGATTGTGACGACGATGATGAAGAGAGTAGATAGAGATGGAAGATTGTGGATTTATATCACTCAGAATCAGAGCTCTACTTTATCGTTTACTGTATCATCCTAATCCAAGTCAAACCGGGTCATTAAATACACTTCGAATCGATTCGATTCACAATAGGATAGAGTGAGCTCTGACGACTGACGGACGTGTACGGTTAATTCCTGACAACCCAGAAATCCTGAGGATTCTCGGAATTCGATGGATGAAGGTTGTTTTATTGTAGATAAACTCCAATTTGTACAGACGCATAACAATCTTAAAAACACAGAACATCCTTAAAACAAAGATCGAAACTTACGTATGAAATTATGGCCGTGTCTTCTGCGGGGGAAAAATGACCAGGCTGTGGATTCAACACTGAAAATTGTTTACTGATTTTTGACCTGCGATCAGTCGCTCCATTTTATATGCCATATAATCCCATATTTAAAATTAGTCATTATCGAAAACTACTACAAGGGTCTCTGTTATTAAAAAGTGAAGAAAAAATTGGATTAATTATTTTAAAGTTGATTAACTTTAATTTAATGAATATAATTGATTTTTAAATTTATTAATAATTAGGATAGGTTGAAAAAAAATAATGTCACGGTATATTTTAATTTCATGATAAAATAATGTAATTTTATCACACGAATCTAATTCTTATAAACAATAATTTAATATTGGAATTGTAAATTTTATTTTATAAAATTAGTTTAATTTTTTTCTTGTACTTTTTAATATTTTAGATAATTCTTACCGTAATTAAATATTTTTCTCTAATTAAAATCATTTGTTAGTACATATTGAATTAATAAATTATAAAATTAAAGATGAATATTTGGAGTAAGTGATGATAAAGTAACTTTGGATTCGGATAATTCAAATTGGGATGCATTACATTTTCATTTAAGTACCATAATTGAGATTAACATTATCTTCAAAACTTTATCTTAAGCAAATCCCATAAAATATGGTCATTATCATTATAATATTAAAAATAGTACTCCAAGTTAGGTTGTGATCTTTTGTAACAATGCACTTTATATGTTTAATTAATGTTTTTGTGGAATCTGATCGCTTTTGTTAATCTTGCTTAAAATGGGTGATAAGTTTCGTTTTGAAATTGGATTGAAATGCTTTTGGGTTACAATTAATTTATTGTTATGCAACGCATCGACATGCATGAGTTTGACACTTTTATTTTAAGAAAATTTTAAAAGTTCCCTCTCAATTATTACTAATTACTCAATTACTATTTGGAAAATGATCAGAACTATTATCGTTTATTTAATTACGGTTTGAATTATCGGAATTCTGAACTATCGAGAAGGATGCGATAAAAAAATTCAGATTAAATTTGGATGTTGTTTAACATCAATTACTTTTGTTCATTATATATGTATAATTGATTTTATTAAATTTATGAAGTATTAAAGTTCATCGACTATGAAAAGACGTTGTTTTGTTTATGTAGATTTTATTTAATTTGATAATAAAATTACAGAATTTTACGTGTAGATCTAGTTCAGATATAATTTTTTAGTGCAATTGTAAATTTTATTTTATAAAGTCAGTCAATTTTTTTTCTTGCACCTTTTTGACAATCCGGATAGTTGGAAACGTAATTGAGGAATTTTCGATAGTTCAGTACTCTTTTTTTTATTAGTTTCTTTATTATTTTAACTATTTTAATTTGTAAAAATTAAAAAAAAATGAAATTTGGGACTAATAAAAATTAGTAATTAAAATTACACTTCTAAACTAATAGAACTACACAATGAAATGATGTTTCTAATGAGAGAATATATAATTATATCAGTGTCGTGAAACAACACAATATATAAAAATATATTATAAATTTGTATTAAAAAAATTAAAATAGTTCGGACAATTTAAATAAGTAGTGACATTTCCATACCCTTTTAAATTTCATCTCTTTGTTTTATTCTTTGATTAATTAAATTTGTGTTGTTTATAATTTTTTATCATTTGTGTAAATAAAGTTTTATTTATTCTCAGTTTACCAAGTTTGTTTGTTTTTTTATGTTTCGTGTATGTAAAGTTTGTAATGTCGGTTTAAAAAATATATAAGCCATAAGTTTTATATTAATCTGTATTAAAGCGATTCTGGTTGAACGTTTTTCTTTTATATTAAAATTAAATTTTTTAATATTTAGATTAGAAAAGGTAAATACTTCATAATTTCTTATTGATCATATTTGGCACACATGCAATAGTGTTACAATAATACTTAAATTAAATAATTAAAAAATTCGGTAATGAAATTGAAAAATTGAAAAATTCATTACTTAATTTAAAAATGAGTGATAGTTCATAATATTTTTTGTGTGTAGTTTACCCTAAATTTTAAAAAACGGACAGAGATACGGTGCTGCGCAGCGCTTTGCTGCGAGTACAAAACAACGTCGTGTTGTGATATAAACGACATTGTTTTGGATGATAGTACACGCGACGAAATCGTTTATATCACAAAACGACGTCGTTTTGTGCTCGCAGCAAAATGATGCACAACACCGGATCCGTCTTAAAGAACACACATTTTATAATTGGGAAAACTACAGAAAGGGGTATGAACTATCACAGTTTTACAAATTACGGGTGTAACTACCATTTTTTACAATTTGCAGGTTTTTCAGTTTTTAGACTGTTTTGTAAATAAATATTTTTCAATCAAGTCCAGATCTAATTTAAACTAATTAGAAACTCACCCTCAACAAAACTAATCTAACCTAATTACCCATGTTAATATAAGCAAGTGTAGATTAAGATGAAGTTAATGCTAACGGTTGAACAAATTTAATGAATGAGGGGTTAGGTTAGTTTTGTTGAGGGTGAGTTTGTAATTAGTTTCAATTAGATCTGAACTTGATTGAAAAATATTTACTTACAAACAACCCTAAAACTGAAATACCTGAAAATTGCAAAAAATGATAGTTATACCCGTGATTTGTAAAAATGTGATAGTTCATATCCCCTTTGTGTAGTTTTCCCTTTATAATTTTCTCCATTTATTTCATTTCAATTCAATTTTTGTGCGAAAGAGACACAAGATGCCGAAGTACCACTAGAGATTGAGTGTCACAAAGACAGCGTTTTGCCCAATCAGAAAAGCCCACTTATAACCCATTACAACTTTAGCCCAATATCGGCCCATGTTAATTACAGCCCAATTGTCGACCCATCAAAACTCCGCAGCCTTCCTTTCATCGCCCCAACCTTCTCCGCTTCTCTCTCCTCGCCCTTCCGCGGCATCTGCCTCGTTGTCCGCCGATCGCGATTCCCCAAACCCTCCAAGGCCGCAACAATCGGCCGCCGCCGTGGTCCCTACGTCAGGGTCACTGTTCACCGCCGTCCGATCTGCATTTCTGCCTCCGAGATCGGCTCGAAGACTGCAACAAGGAGAGGCTGATTCCGAATTTTATCCGTCAAGTATGTTCGAAAATTCTGCTCATTATGCGTTTTTTATGCCCCGATTTCACTGTTACATTACGTTGATCGTTACATTATGTGAATCGTGGAGCGTTCGGGTTAGTATCAAATGATGTCTGGTTTCCGAAATTGGGTTTAATTGGGTGGAGTGGTGTTCTGTGAATTTTATGAAAATGTAGCACACTGAGCCATATTCGTTGTCTTTTGTTTTGTTCTAGATGTGTCCATTTGTTTGCAGTTTCATGATTTTTGGGCACATTATTGTAGTTGGTTTATCTGGTGAAAAATGGTACAGGATCCGGCTTGTTTAATAGGCTGATAATTTTTCTATATTGATAATGATCCATTTACGTTCTATTTCAGTAATTTGAGTCCAATATGAGCTAAAATGCTTTGCAGGAGTAAATTAGCTTTTTTACATTTGTCTTTAAGAAGAATAACGAACGGTATTCTTGCCCCTTCTAGAATTTATACGGCATGATTGAGGGTTTTCTCACTCTCGGGGACAATTGTTGGTATCCAGTATATTAGTGATGCAGTAGTTGCAAACATGCCGTTATTTGACATGTAAACATTCGGAATCATATTGTCCATGTAGGTAGTTGGGTAGTTATTCTTCCCGTAGATTGTTTATCGTTATATTTGTTTGTATGCTTCTAATCTTATGTGTATTCTTTAAATGCAGATATCTCGATGATAAACGGACCAGCCAATTTGATGTTAATGGATCTTGTAAACTGAAAGCTATCTCAAGGTCTGTAGCAGTTCTGGGCAGTGTAGTTAATTTCTCTTTTCTCAGAGCTGGACACCCCCCCTCTTTTCAATTTTCTACCCAACTCCCCGAGCAACCTATTCAGGTTTTCATACTTTTGAGTTCCCTGCCTGTCTCGACCCCATCTTTACTTTTGTATCTGTTCGCCTTTCTGCCTATTGGTATCCCTGCCTATGATAGTTGTGGAAAATGGCAGCTGACCCGGACCGCAAATTTTAAAATCCCTGATATGATTTTTTGTAATTGCCATTTCTGAAAGTGTGAAGATGGGAGCTTCTTCTGAGGATGAGCAAACTGAAGATTATCTATTTAAAGTTGTATTGATTGGTGATTCTGCTGTTGGAAAATCTAATTTGCTATCTAGATTTGCAAGGAATGAGTTTTATCCGAGTTCAAAGTCGACTATAGGTGTGGAGTTTCAGACTCAGAAGATGGAGATTAATGGGAAAGAAATCAAAGCCCAAATTTGGGACACAGCAGGTCAAGAGCGCTTCAAAGCAATTACCTCCGCGTATTACAGAGGTGCAGTTGGAGCACTAGTAGTGTATGACATCACCCGACAGCAAACTTTCGAGAATGTGAGCAAATGGTTGGATGAACTTCATAGTAAGATCGTCTTACCCTCATAATTATTATCTTTTTTTTTACAATTTTCAGCATAATCTCTTTCTAATATCCACATATAACTTATCGGACTCTTTTATCATTTTACTGAGACAAACGACACAAATTATGAGGTTATTTAGTTCCTAGGACATGGTTAATGCTTCAATTAACCTTTGTTCTTTTATCATCTTCACAACATACCTGTAACTTTGTCTATTCGTGACTATTTATTCACTTGTCATTGGCAGCTCACTCCGACATGAATGTCGTTACAATACTCGTGGGCAATAAGTCTGACCTAAAAGATGCCAGAGAGGTTTCTACAGCTGATGGCAAAGCACTGGCTGAGGCACAGGGGATGTTTTTCATTGAGACGTCAGCCCTTGATTCGTCTAATGTGGTAGAAGCGTTTCAGACAGTTGTTAGAGAGATCTACAACATTTTGAGCCGTAAAGTTATGCAATCTCAAGAACTCAAGAAGCAGGACCCTGATTGGATAGGCAATGGGAAGACTGTCGTTCTCCAAGGGGAAGACATGGGTGAGGCAAAGGAAGAGCCCAAAAGCGGCAAGTGCTGTACATCCTGACACCTTTTTCAGCGGTCTCCTCTCTGATCTCTTGGTAGAGATCAAATTCTTTCTTATTTCAGAATTCACATTCCAACAATGCCCCGTTTTACATTCACTCAACAGATTGGAAGCTGTGATACTTATCTAAACAGTTTTAGACTGCCTTAATGCGGTACAGAATTGAAAACTACATCATCTGCTTGTGTCATCAACAAGCAGCATTGCTCATCAGGTTTACTTGCTCATTCATGCACACGATTTCTGTATTCAGCTACCACCAAAGTTTGTTTTCAAGTTTTGGTTGCATATTTCCGGCCAAAGTGGTCACTTGCATTCATTTCAGCCCCACGAATGAGTTAAGGATAAAGACGTGTGGTGAAAGGAAACGTCTCTGTTAATATAATACACCTCTGTCTGTTATTATTTTACATGTTATAACCCTGAAGATTATAGAAGATGACTCGGCCTATTTGAAATATTACAATGTCCAAAAGGCATCACTACCACTAACCGAAATAATTAACTGAACCGGACTGCAGTTTGCCGGTCCAATTGGAAAATTCATTGGTTTGATTCAAACGTCGTGTCTTTCATTCAAGCTTTCACAATTTACAGTAGCTGGTGTTATTTGAGTTCATAGATACTCATTGTAGCTAACACATCAAGATTTCAGGGACCGAAGCGGCACCAGAAGGACTACATACATATTCTATATAACTGGGAGGACGGTGGCTGAGGCGAAGCCTCATCTCCAGGCGCTTGAGGTGGACATAGCTCTGTTCTTCCAGCTTAAAATAAGCGCACCTTTATCTTCTGCCAGTTTGTAGTTCCCGCTGTAGTCGTTGAGCATGTTTTTTATGACTTCCGCGACTGTAGGACTCAGCGGGTACTGGGTGAACCCAGCCATGGAGAGCCTAGCCCTCCACTTGCCGAGGACCTCATGGCGCTCGACTCTCTCCGCGCCTTCACAAGCTATCATGTTCACAATGTCACGTGCCACGCAGTTCTGCTCAGCCCTTATTCGATTGTCGTCATCCTTGGGAAGCTTCACGTCAATTGACTCGAACATTGCTGTGTAGTAGTCGAGCGTCTCGATGAACCTCGGCACAAACGCAGCTGTGTTTGTGTTGGATTCCTGCTCGATGAGGGTTACCACTTTGGGGGAGTAGCCCTTGATGAGTCTCAGTAACTGGTCCCGATGATTCACAGTGCTGACACTCTCATCAGCCATGTGATGCAAGACATACGGGAAATTAACAATCAGTGCTTCACTGGGGTAGATTAGCAGATTTTGGAGCTGCACGCTGAAGTTGAAATCTGTCATTTCCGCGTCATGGAACTCAAAAGGGACATTCAATGAGGCAGCAAGCTTTGATAGCTTTTCACCAACCATCTCCAGGCCGCCTCCCCGAGCTTTCGTTGATTGGTGATCGTCAACCCCAGTGATACGGATGTGAGGAGGGCCGCCGGGACGCTGAGCTAGAGCCTGGATCAGAAGCGCCCACTGGCTCCCTTGTGCAATCTGAAAATCAAGAATGTGAATTCTGCTCTCATTTTCCGCTGCTTCACCGATAACTACATTGGCTGACAAGTAGGCAAACTTCCAGTACGGGCATATCTGATAGAGAAGGCCCATGGAAGTCAGCAACTCAGGACTAGTTGGTTCGTTGCAGTGGAGAGATCTGTAGATTTTGATCCCTGATTCTTCCAGCCTAGCTTTAAGCCCTTCCAACATGTAAGCACCGACCCGTTGGATTGGTTCTCCACACACTGACACCCTCTGGTCTAACATATCAATCAGGATCGCTGCAGTGAATGAATCGGCACCGGAGACTGCCTGTGCACACCAGATAAGCAACTCTTTCATGCCTAATTTTTTGCTCCTCTCAATGATCTGATTTCTGATTAACACGGCTGACGGATTTTCTGCTATGGCAGGATAGCCTGTAAACAATGACTCGCAAGTATTTTCAGGGGAGCGATAGTGCTCTGAAAGAATAGATTGGGAGCCTTGTGAGGAAAAGGAAACTGGACTCATATATGAGGAGACACTAGCAGCAACCGGGGAGTCATAAGCCATGTAGCTATCAGTGACATCATATGATTCTAAGGTGAAGATCTGAACATTGGAAGCTGGATAGGATGAGTGTGACCCTGTGCTTCCATTATCAGACCCTGTGCGGCTGTCCGTAGTTTGGTAGAAATTGTCAAAACCACTGGAGTGGTGGTGTTTCTGGGATGTTTGCATCTCTCGTCCCTTCTTGGTCGTCTAAGCTCAGGCAAACACAAATCACTGCTTTCGGATACTGACGGAGACTTGCTCAGCCGAGGCAGACTGCATCACAACGTTGTGTAGCCATCCAGTAGGCCAACTATCGTAGTGACCGCTTTTTTTTTTTTTTTTTCCGCTTCACAGCCACAGCCTTGGATTTTCAACTTTCCAGTTAGCACAGGCTGATCAATCAAAAGAACACAGAAAAGGTGCATGTCAGGCCACGGTTAATAACAAAGTGAACATCGAGACAAATCTACAAAACTAGTTAATTCGTCTTACGAAACACACAAAATAATAATCTGAAGCAAATTTTAGTTTGTTAACATCATTCAAAATATTCGAAGAAGAGTCTTGAAAGAGATAAAGTGGAAAGCAAATAGTAAAGTTCGCTAGAGAAACAGGAAAACATTTTAACAAGTGAATCCAATAGCTATTGATTCCTACAGCTTAAGACACCACGCATCAAAAAAGGTCCGGCTTCACTTCATTAGAATCCACAATTTCTTCATAAAAAAACTCTATTAAGTATTGCCGGTCCTCTGCTTAAATGTGTCACTTCACTATGTCATATCCACTCTTTGGTAAGAGGATTAAGGTATCATTCCCTGTTCTAAAGTATTGTGTTCCTACCCAAGAGCATGCTTCCACCCATATCTTACCAGTTACCAGCCAGACAGACAGTCATCAATCATTCATCAAATCAGGAACATATCTCGCATTCGTCAAGACAGAAGTCATTTCTTTGATCAGATCATATACTTCTTCAGTTTGTTCGTGGGAGTTATCTTCCATAAAAAAGTAATGCATCTTCTGTTGAACCTCAACCCTGCTATAGCTTGGCTCCTTCTTCATGCCAGATTTCTTCATGTCTCCCCTAACCTTCGCAACCTTATCCCATAACCCACAACTAGCATAGGCATTTGAGAGCACAATGTATTTCCCAGCATTTGCAGGTTCTAATTCGAAGTACTTTTTGGCAGCAATCCTGGCCAGGTTGACATCTCCATGAATTCTACAAGCCCCAAGCAAAGAACCCCATATGACAGAATGTTTGGAACATGGCGAACTCTGAACAAAGTCATAAGCTTCCTGTAACCTGCCAGCACGCCCGTAAAGATCGACCATAGCAGCATAATGCTTCCCTTGAGGTAGAATGTTATAATCTCTTGTCATAGATAAAAAATACTCCTTACCTTCATTCACCAAACCTCCATGGCTACACGCACAAAGGACCGCTAGATATGTAACATAGTTTGGAGTGAAACCCTCATCAATCATCTTATGAAAACACTCCAAAACCTCCACAACTCTTCCATGGAGACCGTAACCAGATATTAAAGCTGTCCAAGTAATGACATTCTTTAGAGGAGATTTTTCAAACACTCGACGTGCATCGTCAATATTGCTACATTTGAAGTACATATCCATTAGGGAACTGTTAACCACAACATTTTCCCCTACCAGAGTTTTTATCATGACTCCATGTGCTTGCTTCCCTTGCTCTAATTTAGCAATAGAAGCACATGCTCTATAAACTGAGGCAAATGTAAATTGATCGGGTACCTCTCCACTTTCTCTCATCTTGTGATAGAATTCCAAGCTAGATTCCTCAAAGCCCATTTGCACATACCCTGAGATCATAGCATTCCACGAAACCACACCTTGGCTTTCCAGTCTATTAAGTATGATGTGAGCAGTTCTCAAGTTCCCTGATTTCGCATACAGAATCAATAGCTTGGTCTTCAAGTATTCATCTGGGGTGTGCCCAACAACGATCATTTGGGAATGTAATCTCCTGCCCTTCGTGTATTCTTTTCTAAATATGCACTCTTGTAGGAGAAGACAATATGTCCCTGAATCTATCTTAAATCCTGAACGGCATAATAAGCCAATTGCTTCTCTCACTCTCCCAGTTGCACACAGACCTTTCAGTGCTCTATCCAACTGACCATATGCGTTACTAGATCGAGCCTGGAAACTGGAATATCTATGTACTAATCATTAATTTATACTAGCACAACACAAATGTTAAATGCAAAGTGATACGGTGCCATTAGAACCAAGAACCCAACTTCAAGAGGAAACCAAATCATGGCCAGGCCAATGTGAACTGTGAACTCCAGGCCGCAGTTGCCTGATTTTTCTCAAACTATTCCAAAGTTTTATTAACTTCTTTTAGAAGAATACTAGAAAGCCTCAGTGGGAAAGTAGTAAAATTGACACATTTACATTGACAGGCCTACAATAAAACTCCACCTCATCAAACAAACGTTGTACCAAACAACTGCAAATTGAAACAATAAAAACCAGATTACAAAGAGAATCTTGCCAAAGCTGATGACTGACCTTCTGTTACTGCCGACCACTGGAATACCACGAACAAGGCGCAACCCTCTGCCTGCAAACATGAGGCTCGCTACCCAGAGTATCAGCCACGGACCAAGCAGCGACCTGTAGTTTCAAAGATAAAAAAAAAAAATCATCTTGGAATCGAATTTTGCCGATGAAACATAATGTTGCTACAGACCCTCAACCTGCAGATAACTATAACAGCTAGAAGACAAAAGCACAAACTTAGACGCAAAGTTCCACCAAACGCAAGAACCACACAACTCCCCCGTCCCCACCGATTTCACGGAAACTTCCTAAACAGCCAAACTTAAACTACGTTTTAACTTCCAAGAAGCCGAACGCTACCCGAAACCACAACCTCCCGCGCCCGATCGATCCAAACAGAAGCAAACTCTTGCCCAAGATCCCAGAAATGATGACGAAAAACCACGCGTCGGTTTCCGAAATTGAGTAAACTCGATTCCGCCAAACCAAACGATTGAATTCGGATTAGTCTGGCTCACCTTCGGCAAGAGAGCTCTGCAATCGCGGCACGGCACTTGTCGAGATTCGGACGTCGCACGTTGTCGCGTCTGCGTCGTCCACTTCACTTGGTTTAGGTTGAATCTTCTCTCGCTTACCACACCGAGTGAGAGCCACTGGTTGATAGAAGTTTCGATATTTGAGGGTCACAACTCGGCCAGCTAAACTCTCAATTGGTATCTCGGGAACAGATGACCTTCATCTTCAGACTATTTACCGTTTTGCCACTCACCCGGCCCATTGGAAGTTCAATTTGCTTTATATATGATACGTACGTACGTGGCAGTTAATTTGGATAAATCGGCTGCTCTTACATTCGGACAGAAAAGCAAAACACGCGTTGACTCATGTAATGCAGTATTGAAACGGCGTTGTTCGGGCTCAAAACGCAGTCGTTTTGTGGAGCAGATTCCATTCATCAGCCTTATCAGCACACAGAAGCGTGCCTTGAGCTCAGAAGGAGACTTCGAGGAACGCGGTTTCATGGATGGCATTCCTGTAAATAAAGAGGGAGCTAAGGTCATTAGAGAGTTGTTGTATTTAATAAAAAGCACAAATGACTTCTCCATCCAAAGAAATTACCAGGAGCATTTCCAGGAAGCAGCATCGTATCCCATCCTGGTGCAGTTAATCCTCAAAAGGGGCATCCTACCAGGGGAGGATGAGGAATTCCATGCGATTCGAGATCCACCAAAATGGGTAAGCGACAAGACAACAATCAGGAATGTGCAAAACGTCGTTTTTGTCTTGTTGCAATATTTTTAGTTTTGAAATGCTAAGTACAAATGCAGACAAGTCTACGACACTAAATGGTTCATCATCACCGTCTTAGGCGATGACCGAATCAGCATTAGCGGATCATTAGCAGATCAGCATTTGATAAAAAAGAAAGACGGCATACGAGGGACATTAGCGGCACGAAAACTAATACAAGAATGGATGTGAGAAATTTTAATTAAAAAAAATTCAAGATACCTGAAGTAATTTTATATTGTATAAATATATAAACGAATTGCAGAAAAATATTATTGTCTCTGTCCTCTTTAACATATCACTTAATTGAATTTTTTTGTCCATTTTTACTTATCACTTATACAATTTTCAATACGTATTTAATATCAATAACTACCTTCAAACGTCAAAATCACTTTTCCATCATAATCAATAAAAAATCATTCATCACCAATAATAATCTAACAATTTTACTTTTTGCATGAATTTTTTTTAAAAAAAACCAATCACCCACCCATTAAATTTGTTCAATCGTTAGCATTTACTTCACTTTAATCTACTCAAATTAATCTTAAACGATATGTTTAGAGGACAAATAGAGTATTTAAAATAGAAATATTTACATGTGAGAATATTAACAGAGTGAATTTTAGACGCACTTCTAAATAAACCGGTCTAATGTATTGGTTACATCCACACAAGATTCCATATATAAAATATTGATTCTAATTAGTTTGATTATAATTTCGTTTGTTTGATTGCGGTTTTGTCCGTCTATATGATCTCACAAACAAGAGGTTGTTAACGCACTAAAGAACATTTAACGAAAAGCCCACAAAGCTCAACACAATCTCACATTGCCCGCATCTCCGATATCTCATAAGTATAGTTGTAATCTCTCATTCATTGTTAATTCATTTTTAGTTTGAAACCAGTTATACTATACTAACCGAACAGCAAACTGAGTAGGAATGAAATTCATGCGGATGATTATCTAAAACATATTTTTGTTAGTATTCGGTGGGGACCTATGAGATTCTCTTTAATGATCAATAGTCACAATATCCAACTTTAGGCTTTGGTAAACCATGGACGTAGGTGAGATGGGACAGGCATAATCTTTTTCAGTCCAGCATTGATACCAAAACTGCAACTAAAGTAAAGTAGTAAAGAATAAATGTGGAATTCTTCGATCACCAACTTCCAGAAAAAAGAGAAATAAAACGAAGAGCAACGACAAAGTAATATCTTTTGGCAACAAAAGCGCCTAATCTAAACAATGGATTTACCTTTATGGAGTTAAAGCAGCATTCCTTCCTGCACATTCTTTGGTTTCTCGGTTCCTAGGATCTTGAGCTGCTATAGACAGCCTCCAGGTTTGAAGTAGGTGTAAACATCCTCACTCTATGAGTGTTATTGAATAGAGTATGGTTTCCTGCATTAAAGCCATTTAGTAAGCATTCAAATGTTGGTAAAGACCAAACAAAGCACAATTGTTAAAACTATTTTCAAGCTTATCCCAAGCTAGCGAGACTCTTTTATGAGCTCAAATGCATCAACTTCAGCTTCACTGTACAGCTAGATTAGTTTCCAGACTGGATTTACATTTACTTTTTTATGGTTCATCAATTTTGACATGCATAACAACCACAGAAAAACTGGAATACAAATGGAAGGGAAACCAAACTTGCATCAACACGGGACCTGAAGGCCTACAATGAGTGATTGTTAGGTATAGCAAGTAGCTACCCAGCACAAATCTGGTGACAGCAAATTCAATTTTACCTTTATGGAGTTAAAGCTGCATTCTTTTCCGCACAATCAGGCAATCTTGGTTTCGCAGTTCCTTGGATCTTGTGCTGCTAGACAGCCTCCAAGTCAGAAGTTGGTGTAAACATCGTCATTCTATGAGCCATTGAATAGAGTGTGATTTCCAGCATTTAAGGGGTTCAGTAAGCATAGCAAGAGCTGATAAAGCCAAACAAAGCATTATCCTTGGACTCTTTTCAAGCTTATCCTGAGCTATCGATTCCTTTATGAGCTCAAAATGCATCAACTTCACTATAAGGCTAAACTAGGTCCCAGACTGGTTTTACATTTGCTTTTCTATGGTTCATAAATTTGGACATGCTTAACAGCCATAAAAAATGCAGGAAAGGTGGAGCGGAAAAACCAAACTTGCTCCGACGAAACAGGACCCAAAGGGCTACCATGAGTGATTGTTAGCTATAGCAAGCAGCAACCCCACACAAATCTGGTGACAGCAAAGCAAGCAACCAATGTAAGCAGAGAGAGCTCAATGACTTTGCTGGCAATTTACTTCTTCTTTGCTGGCAGCGACACAATTAGTCACACGGGCAAGGGAAACAATTTTACTGGCTTGGAAACCATGTACTGGCCAAGCTGGCGGCTTCAGCATATGATGATAAGAAGCATGGCCCTTTTCAAACAACAACTAATATATCAGGCAGGAAGTTCAATAAAAAAGTACACCCATTCCACTATGCTGCAATGCAATCAAATAATGCCAAAGCAGATGACTGATAGGTGTATGAAACTTGTATCTGTCGTACAGGTAGTGAGTGAGTACATTAGCGCATTTACATGAACGTATAACTGACGGATAGACAGATCACTGCTCATCAATCTAGAACTATCGTTCGAACAGATGTGAAAAAGACCACAAGTAAATTTAATTCATACAACCCCTTTTGATCTCTACTTAAGGCTTGAACTGCACTTGCGTTGAAAATAAATATATTGATAAGCACCATTCACATCTAGCACTTGCACGTTGCACTTGCATTTAAAATAAGTAAAATGATAAGCACCACTCACAACTAGCAACATCATTGTTAACTGATTAGCTAGATCATATCATTGTTTCTTCCCACTGTGTCCTTGGATAATATCACGCCAAAGAAAGAGACCCCTGGTGAATATGGGATAAACCATCCAAGTTCAGAATTCTTCTTTGAAATAGTCTGCAATTATTTTATACATACTTTTCAAACTGAGAGGCGTTTAAAAATCGCAATACATCATTCACCTGCAGAGTTATCCGATTATGGGGAAGGACAGCCTAACACTGCAGTAATAGACTGATCCATTATCATTCCAAAAGAAAAAACCTACAAAGAAAGAAAATATCATTCAGTCGTCAAGTTCTATTAGTTCACAGAGTTCAATGTATACTGTTAACTGGCATTTACAAAAAATCAATGATCAAGGTTATACCTCACCTTGTCAATTGGCAACGACCATAGAAGAGATGAATTATACTCTGTATTACTGTAAGCCTTGTTCTGGAAAGATAAACAGAGAACCATTGTGTCAAAAAGTATGAACGTCATTTTCTGTGAAGATAAAAGGAATAAGTTAGGTGAGAAATGAAGTGAAAAAACAATTTCACCAGCTGACTTCTGGTCCACCACAAAAGGGAAATCATTAAGTTTTCTATTTTTTGTGTTTTTGATGTGACTCTGGTGGTCCCTTCAGACGAATAAAGGTTGATCAACTTTCAACCAACTTCTTTCATTTCATACAGACAACCTGGCAATGCTAGCTTATGGACACATGTGAACACACTGAAACTGAATCTGCCATCTCCAATGGTGCATCCTAAATTTTATCAAATTCGGATCTAGGTATGTACGTAATGCAGACTGAAAGACGTATAAATAGAACTAGAACTTGGTAATAGAGAGTCCGTCATTTTTCCGAGGGATTATGTTGACAGAGTGGGCAAATATGAACCTCAGTGAAAAAAAATCATAACAGAGTGCTGAAGATACAAGCCATTTAATCACTCTGATCCTAATTATTAACAGAGTAATGACTTCCAAGCTAGCATGATCTGGCAATGACATTTGTAAATCATAAGTCAAATGTTAATAATTGTTGCGTATTTAAGATTAACTTTGCTCTCACTTACTCCCTCCGTCCTCTATTACATTACATGTCGTTTAAGATTAATTTGAGTAGATTAAGGTGAAATTAATGCTAGCGGTTAAACAAATTTAATGAATGAGTGGTTGATGTTTTCATAAAAAAATTCGTGCAAAAAGTAAAATTGGTAGATGATTACTTGTGGAGAATATATTTTTATTAAATATGATAATGAAGTGATTAATGTTTTACATTTTAAGGTAGTTGTTGACATTAAATACGCATTGAAAATTGTTAAGCTACAAATAAAAGTGGACAAAAAAAATCGATTAAGTGACATTTATGATGGAGTCGCTATTTATTGCGTATTTAATGAGCCTCACCTACCCAGGTCCAAGACAATACTGTCATACTACACCAAGTCGGATGCTCTAGTGTTTGGACTCTTGGTTTTTCTACTTTCTTTCGTAAAGTGGTTTTTGGGTGGACTCTGTCCACCACGTGACGGTGTACAACATTAATAAAAAATCATCACGTAACTTTTTTCAATGCAATCAATTATGTATTCAGAATGGTATCCCACACATTAATGTGCTCTCTACAATATTCAAACGTGGATCCTCTCTGGCAGAATCCAGTTAGTTAAGTTTCCGATCACAATGCATCTTATGCACGGCTGTATGCGTCTAAAACCACCAATTTCATTTCAAAAAATGTAGACTTACCACGCCCACAAGAAAGTCCAAAACTAGAAAATTAAATTGAAATGGAGATCATATTTTATTCTATTTGAGGTAGTGAGTCTTTAATAGTCTCTATAAAATGGGCACCTCATCTACCATTACTAGAAACACTGTCAGTGCTTGATAACACTCAGGAGTCAGAGTTCAAACTTGGCTCAAAGCACCTTCTATTTTTTTCTCTTCCTTGTCTGATTTATTTTCCCATATCTAACACCAACTATGAGTTATTTAGGAGTTGGAGTCAGCCCGGCAAACATTCCAGTAAATCAAGCTACTGATTTGAATGCTATCGATAGAAGAGTTAGGCTTACCGAGCTGGTGCTGAGGTGCGTCATCTGCGGATTGGCAGTACTCTCAGCTCTTCTCCTCGCAACTGCTCATCAGGTGAAGGAGGTCTTCCTGGTCGAGAAAGCAGCCAAATACACCCAGATGAAAGCCCTCACGTAACAACCTCCCCGCCCTTCCACGTTCCAACTACATCTCATCCAATTTAATCATTATTTTTTGTTGTCAGTTCTGATCATCAAAGCTTGCTCGCTGTGTAGGTTTCTGGTCGCAGCGAATGGCATAGTTGCAGCGTACTCACTCCTCCAAGCCTCACGCTGCATCATCAGCATGGTCAAGGGATATGTCCTATTCAGCAAACCCCTTGCTTGGATCATTTTCTCCGGCGATCAGGTCCGATTCACTCCAACCACCGCACTCAATTTTTTAAGAATTTTCCAATTGCTGCTGTATTACTCATCTGAATGCAATAACTGCTACTTTCTCAGAATCTGGAAAAAAAAGGAAAAGTAATAAATACACACAAAATATAAAAGGTCTAAAACAAAACCCTAATTAAATGCAGAGGGCGTAGGTTTATCACCACCCGACAACAAACCAGATTTGTACAGTTTCAGAAATTTGAGTTACACATAAATTGGTTGCAGTTGGTGGCGTACCTGATGCTATCGGCGACAGCAGCGGCGGCGCAGTCGGCGGCTCTGGCGAAGTTCGGTCAGACGGAGCTGCAGTGGCTGCAGGTGTGCGACATCTTCGGTAAATTCTGCAATCAAATTGGAGAAGGAATTGCGAGCGGTTTGCTGGTCTGCTTCGGGATGGCGGCGCTCTCCGCCATCTCCGCTTTCAGTCTCTTCCGCCTCTACGGCGGCAAGAAAAGCACCAAGTGGTAAAAACGATGTCGTATAAAGTTCGGTTTGTGTGCCGCACAGCGCGTTTGTGTAGTGGTTTGAAATTGGGCCGTATGGTTGGATTCTGTAATTGGAATAATTAATGGGCCTAGCCCATATAAATGGGTCACAAGGGCATAATTGAGTTTTACATCGATTCAACAAGGACCGTATTTCTGATTATTTATATCGATTATTAATTGAGGTTTTTACTTCTTAGGAGTGTTCTAAAAACTAGACGAAGAACAGGTTTTTGAAATATTTATTAGCTATGTAGAAATTAATTGAAACGACTAATCAAATAATTATTTAAAATTATTAATTAAGATTATATTTAAATTTAATTCTTATGTTTAAAATTATCTGCGCTTTAAAAATAGAATTCAAAAAATTTATTGGATGTGACGTTTGTTAATATGTCAAATAATTATGTGACATTTTTTTATAACCTACGAATCATTACATTACAAATCTTTTATACGAATTATTCACATTTAACCAACACAACACACCAAACCGATTAAGATTTAAACAACACATACGTAGAAGTGAATATACACATTCCAAGAAGATTTAAGCTGTCAAAACTATTATCATTAATCATAAACGTATATAACATGGAAAAATTACAATATGTACTATTCTCAATTTAAAAATTATTATTAGAGCTTTACGTTATTTTAAAAGGTTCAATTAGATCCGTAAACTATTTTACATATTTACACAAAAGACCAATTTTAAATTATATATTCATTAATTGAAGGGGAAAAACCAAAAGGGGTCCTGAACTACTACCGCTTACCCAATTGCGGTCAGAACTACCATAATTTTCAAAAAGGGTGCAATGAAAAAAAAATTGAACTGATTTTTTGAATTAAAATTTACCATTACAATACAAACCTAATATTATTATAAGACTTAAATTTGTGTGCGAAAATTACGTCATTTGGTTATCAAAAGACGTCGTTTTCTTTATGTGCGCAAAATGGTATAATTTATTTTGATAACCAAACGATGTAATTTTTGCACACAAATCTAAGTCTTGTAATAATATTAGGTTAGGAATTTAATGGTAAATTTTATTTTAGAAAATCAGTTTAATTTTTTTTTTCATCGCACCCTTTTTGAAAATCGTGATAGTTCTGATCGCAATTGGGTAAACAGTGGTAGTTCAGGGCCTCTTTTGGGTTTTATCCCTTAATTCAATAACTAATCTTAAAAAATATAAATTATAAAACTAATCAGGTAAAAAAAAATGCCGGTAACTACCGACATTTCTTACTCCTGGTAAGAGGCCAAAAATGTGGGTGGAAATATTTATAGTCCGTAGACCGGATGGAAATTGTAAAATCTCTAAACGCCGCAAATTAGCTGCAAATTGTCAGAAATTTATAGTTGGACGGATTTTGGTCGGAAATTAATTGCAAATATTTATGGGGGCGTCATTCCAGATAAACTTTTTTGGCCTATAAATCAACCATAAATTCATTGAAAAAACATTTTTTAGTAAATTTCAGCTCGACTTCTCATCGGAAAACAAAAGACGGGAAAACAAATATTTTTAGCAGTATCATTTTCAAAGTCAAGTTCTTCTAATTCATCATCTCACATTAACTTCACACGAAGGATATGGCGGGTTATATTAATGGCACCAATGCTAATCCCAATGAAGACATAGAAGAGAATAGATAGTGAGAGATCAGAGATGTCTAAATCATGTTTTTTTTTTACAATAAATATAATAAGATTTCGAACTCGTCATATTACGGAATACGAACGAGACTCTTTGTCATTTGATCACCACTCCTGGTGACAGATCATGTCTTGAATTCTTATATTAGTAAAATTTAATTTTATTTTAAACCTCCATCCATTAAAGATTGTAGCGCATATTTGGAATTATTCTAAACATATTTACAACTAGTAGAACGATGTTAGTCGACTCCAACTCAAGTATGAGCTTTCAATTATTCAATAAGATAGTCTTTCAATTTAAGATTTCTTCTCAATTTTCATAAATTTTTAGACCGAGAATATTGAAATCATCTATGCTACCTTACCTTCTTATGCTCTCAATTCTATTCGGTTTGTGCACGAAACTACTCATAGTTATCAGTTTTTATAAAACTCACATTCTACCATGGAGGATGGAGCAACTAAAACTTGCTTCTATAGTTCCATTTTCTTATTACATCCATCTTGATCGCAATTCTTCTAAACTTGGTAAAAACATATTCGGCCATTTCCTAGTCATACTTCAAACGTTGTCGAATCCTTTGTTTTGATCCATAAAGATGTTTGAAGTATGCCACCTATTATATCTCAGTCACACTACGAGCACTCATGACTTTCATAGACTAATATATCCATTACATATGAGTTTATTTCTTGCGTTTTAAAGATAACGTAATTTCAATTTCCGAATTTTTTTCATAATCTATTCTCTCCTTATTTTAGACTATGAATTTCCATTTACTGGATTATATTGTCATAGGCCATCTTCGAGTATTGTTTTAGATTGTTTTCAGCCTCTTCTTTTTTGAGGTGTGACGTATATTATCTCTCTCCTTTTTTATTTGTCATTTAACTGATTTTTTATATATTTTTTTATTTATTATTTAACATTTTTAATACGTATTTAATGTCTAATATTATCTTTAAAAGTCAAATTATTAAATGTTTTATTGTATAATTTAGACTAGTAATAATTCATCCATTTTATTTTTTTACTTGAAATTTTAAAAACATATATTAAATTTTTATCAATTAAATTCGTTTCATGTTGGGTCAAACCCAGAACGAAAAACGGAGCCCATTGTTTTCAATCGAGTTGACTGCACGCACAGCGAAGACCCACGAAACAAGCGCGCGAGATCATTCCGGATAAGATGCTAGCTGGGCTCCAGGCTATGAATTCCATACAGGAGTTTCATCAAACATGTGGTGTGCGATGGGTCTGATTATCAGGTTTGAAATTCCCTCTCTTTCTGCCTCTCCCGTTTTACTTCTGTGTTGTCTGATTCGTGAAACGGCGAACTCTGGTCCTCGAAAGATCGGATCTTGACATTGTTGCAGGTTGTTGTTTCGCCAGATTTCCTGACATTGTAACCTAGATTTATGTCTGGTTTCAAAATTTGATGATACCAGCTTATGTTCTTGATATTTTCTCTCATTAGCTTGCACTGTGGAAAGAGCTTATCTTAACCAGCCGCTTGGTTTAGTTTTTGTGAGATTAGATCTGAAAAAAAATGCCCATGAGAAACAGCATGGTTGAAATTGATGCCGGATGGCCTTAACATCCTATTCTGAACAATGTGCAGATTGTGAAGTCCAATGGCACATGATGACGCTCTGCAAGCTTTACTGACCGAGCACAGAGACTCCTCCCCGAATCACAGTGACAGAAATGCTCTCAAGAGAAGAAAGTATGGCAATGTGCACAACCCCAGTTCAGGAATGCCCGGTTATCCGGAACCGAATTCATATCCTGCGTCAGTTTCATCGACGCAGCTGTTCAGCCTGAAGCAGGTGCTTTTCATCCTGGCTGCGTATTTAGGCGCTGGGGCGCTATGTTTTTTCCTAGCACGGAACCAGCTAAACGGAAAGAAAACGAATGGGGCTATTGACGCTCTATACTTCTGCGTTGTGACGATGACGACAGTGGGTTACGGAGACCTCGTGCCAGGGAGCACTACGGCCAAGCTGCTCGCCTGCATTTTCGTGTTCTCGGGGGTGGGGGTCGGAGGTTTGTTTCTGAGTAAAGCGGCGGACTACATCATCGAGAAGCAAGAGCTTCAATTCGTGAAAGCGTTGCATAAGTCTGACCGGGCTGGGCAAGCCGAGATTATCAAGGAGGCTGAGACCAACAAAATGAAGTACAAATTCATCGTCTCGTCAGCTCTTCTGCTCGTGATTGTGATTGTGGGTATTCTGTTTCTGCATTTCGTCGAGGGCTTTGACTTCGTAGACGCGTTTTATTGCGTTTGTTCCACCATCACGACTCTTGGGTATGGAGATGAGAGCTTCTCAACCGGGGCTGGCCGCCTGTTTGCTGTTTTCTGGATTCTGAGTGGCACCGCCTGTGTGGCTCAGTTTTTTCTTTACCTCACTGAAATGTATGCTGAAAGGCGGCAGAAGGCGTTTTTCAAGTGGGTGGTTTCCAGGAGATTGACCAGTGCGGATCTGGAGGAAGCTGACCTGGATCACGATAAAGTTGTCAGGTAAAAAGTCAGTAACTTTTCTCCTGCATCACTCGAAACATTATGCATCATCGGACTAATTCGACTCTCCTATCTTACAGTGCTGCAGAGTTCATCCTGTTCAAACTCAGGGAGATGGAGAAGATCAGCCAGGACGACGTCCATATGTTGCTGGAAAGGTTTCACAACCTCGACGCAGATCATTCAGGAACTCTGACAGCAGCAGACTTGATATCTCCTCTTGCACCTTGACCACCAAGCAACTCAAGCTCGTCAACATTCAGAACCCAAATATCCAAGATTCCTCTATACAAGTTCCTTCGACTGATTCTGAACTCAGACTATTTCGAGCTGCCAGAGACAATCCACAGGCTATTTTTCCGCTTTTATGTTCCTCATAGTTTTTACATTCCTAATTTGGTCGTCCCCAACTCGCCAAATGTCTCAAAATTAGCGTTCACCGCAGATCACTAGACCAACACTCTCTGTCCTACCCAGATCGATTAATACTTTGATTAGTTCTATAAAGTCACCTACAAACAAGAGGCTTATACATATAGATGTAATGTTTACTATGATCTTATTTGCTTGATGATGTCTTCAAACTTCAAAGCAAAGCTGGCAGGAGAAACCAAACATTTGTATGACATATTTATTGTCTCTTTGCTCTTGTAAGCTACTTCAACTTCAGGCCCTCATATGTCACCAATACTCATTTCGGCTGGCGAAAAATTCAAAGCTCTGAGCTCATACACCGCTCACAGATACTCAGACACATCCTGGGTTTGAGGATGAATTAGCGGTGAAGCAATGATGTATCTTGTATCCATTTCATCTTTCGGCATCAATACTGAACTTGACCCTTGTGTCAAGAAATCTTGATCTTCAAGAAAGTTTGGTTCTTTTAGCAATTCATTCATTTATGCCAAAAACCCATTTGATGATAGCTATTAGCCTATTATCCATTGCCAACCACAACCTTTCAACATCAATCAACGCCATTCCCATCATTCCTTAATCATCAGGGCTATTTAGGATTTCCACATTTGCAAGCTCCTTGTACAACTTTTTACCGAAAAACAAGAATATTCATGACCCAAAATATGAAGTTTGCCGTCCAAGGAACCCATATTTGAAAAGCCAACACAGAAAATTCATGTTTTTGAGGTAAAACTATTACTTTTAGCGACGAAATACTGTCGCTAAATATGATAAATAGTAAAATTTCAAAACTAAAATGAAGGGGAAATATTGAGAAAAACAACCTGGCGAAAATGCAACGGTTAACATCAACAGTAGAGGGATGATAGCAGCCGGCGAAGCCGGCTAGGTGATAAGCTAGAAATTCAAATATATTTCTGGATTTAGGAAATCCGAAAAATCCCTATCTTTGCGGTCAATTTTTGTGAAACAGAATGGAAATATTCTCGTTGATATATATAGTCATCCATTCGCTTGTTCTTCTCTTGCGCTGCTACTGCCTAGTAGAAAAGAAAAACACTGCGAGTTTGAGGCGGTGAAGCGGGTTTCAAAATGGTGGGTTTTGAAGAATCTGGGAGGAGGAATGAGCACCCAGTTGCGAGCCAGTCTGATCCTGTAGTTCTGGAGATCAACAGGCTGCAAAACCAGCTTAAAGGTTCGAGCTTTATGGTTATTGTTACATAATCGTTGATGGGGTTTTGAAGGATGTGACTTTGTTTCTTGATTTGGGTTGGTGGGTGTGTCTCCAAATTTGAAATTTCCATGTGGGTTAGGGTTTGATAATGGTGTTGGTTGCAGATAAGAAGAGAGAGCTTGGAGCTGCTCAGAGCGAGATCAAGGCTTTAAAGGCTACTGATGCTGCAAAGGATAGAGCTTTGGAGGAGGTTGGCAAGTGAAAAAAATATCTTCTTGCTAGATACTTGTTCCATGCTGTGAGACTTTGAAATTGATTTGTTTGAGAAATGAGTTGATTGCAGCTTGAAAATGATGTGGACAAGCTGGATGAGCGGCTTAGAGTTGCTGAGAATCTCCTCGAGCAGAAGGTAGCTCAGAACTGCTGTTAGCTTTTCTGATGACATGCTTTGCTTCTGATGTATTATGTGGTTACTTGATTCGACGCAGAATCTTGAGATAAGCAGACTAGTAACTGAAAAGAAAGATGCACTAGCGGCGCAGTGCGCCGCAGAAGCGACTCTAAGGCGAGTGTACGCGAGCCACAAGGACAGTGACTCTATTCGCATTGAGTCCTTCATCGCGCCTCTTGAAGCAGAGAATAAAATTTACAGAAATGAGGTATACAAGCAAGCCTAGATTCTGGAACTTAAGCTGCCAACAAATCTGTGATCTGAGTTCCGTTGGGTTTGCAGATTGCGGCGCTGCAGGAGGATAAGAAGACGCTGGAACGTTTAACCAAATCAAAGGAGCTGGCTCTGCTTGAAGCAGAGAAGATCTTGGAAAGTGCTTTGGAAAGAGCTTTGATTGTCGAGGAGGTTCAGAATGAAAACATTGACCTGAGGAGGCAGATTGAGATCTGTCTGGTGCTTGTTCTTACACATATGACCTATGAGGGAACACTGATTTTTTTTCCCGTAGTTGAAAATGGTCTGTTTCGGTTGAAATGCAGGAGGAGAACAAAATCCTTGATAAAACAAATCGCCAGAAAGTTGTAGAGGTGGAGAAGCTCAGCCAGACGGTGAGAGAGCTCGAGGAAGCTATTTTGGCCGCTGGGTCAGCTGCAAACACTATCAGGGACTGTCAGCGACAGATTTCTGAACAAAATGTAAGTCTAGGGGCGGATGGACTTTGTTTGCAGATCAATCAGTCCTGAGTGATATATCATTTTGTTTTTGTATAGGAGGAAAAAAGAGTCCTGGAGAGAGAGCTAGCTCGAGCCAGAGTTGCGGCCAACCGAGTGGCGGCGGTGGTGGCGAATGAGTGGAAGGATGAGAGCGAAAGAGTGATGCCTGTCAAGCAGTGGCTGGAGGAGCGGAGGTTGCTGCAGGTAAATGCTGGTCAGCAAAATGACCTCCATCGCCTGAGTCTGAATTTGTCTGAGTGATTTTAAGTTCTCTGTGTGATTATCATATAAACGCAAACTCGCAGGCTGAGATGCAACGTCTGAGAGATAAGCTAACGGTCTCAGAGAGAGCGGCCAAGGCGGAAACCCAGCTCAAAGTCAGTCGGATTTATAGTTTCTGGTTTGAATTTCAACCTGCATATCTGACTGCATCCGTGTCATTAACTGATGATGCTTGTCTCAGGAGAAGCTGCAGTTGAGGTTGAAGACGTTAGAAGATGGTCTGAAGCGTGTGGTGACTCCTTGTGCGTCCACCAAAACTGATAAGCCAAATCAATTACTGGGTTTATTCTCAGGTAAAGTTGTGCAAAGGAAGAGATCCTCCTCCCAGCCGCGCGCTAGCAGAGCCTCTCCGTTGCAGCAGCCCAATGGGAATGATGCTGGTGCTGGGGACTTGAAGCGGACGAGTAGTTTCAGAACTGACGCTTCTGCGCAAAACCTTGTCATGAGGAATTTGTGGGCAACCAGATGTAAAGTTGCTGATCCTGATACACCACCGAAAGAAGCTGTAGAAGAAAAAACTGTCATCCAACCCAGCAAGTCCACTGAAGAAGTTGTTTCAGCCTCGGCTGACATTGAAGCTAAGAAAGGTGAGAATCAGGAGGCGGAAACTAATGGGAACGGTAGACCTGATGGTGAAGATATGGTATCGGGCTTTCTATATGACAGGCTTCAAAAGGAAGTGATAAACTTGAGGAAACTCTTCGAGGCCAAAGAATGCGAATTGAACTCTAAAGATGAAGAAATCAAGGTACTCTCTTATACCTGACCCAACTCCTTCGTTATCTGCCTCCCATTCGGGTAACCAGTTTGCATACATTCTGCAGAATCTTACCAGGAAAGTTGACGCGCTGACAAAATCCATTGAAGTAGAATCGCGTAAAATCAAGAGGGAATTTTTTGCCAAGGAAAAGGAAGCTGCATTATCCAAGTCTGATGAAAACAAGAGTAACCGGAACCTTAACCTCTCCAAAAGGTCAGGGAATGTTTGATTCTGTCAGATTCTCTTCTGTTTTTCTGAGATTGTTGGTTGCCTGCAGAGATATTCACAGTGTCTCCCTGGACAGGTTTTCGAAAATACCATCTTGAGGTTGAGCTTGAGGTGCAAGAAACTGATGGAGATTTCTTCTTTGCTTCTGGAATGTATATATAAGTACATGTTTCTGTATAGTGCATGCTCGTAGCAATGACATATTTGAGTTTTCTGGTGATGGAATGTGAGATTGGGTACCTTTTTTTGTCCATAAACATACACTTGTTGAAACATTAGGCAGAAGCTCACAAGCTCCGTTGTACAAATTTTCACTGAAATACTATCTGCAGCAAGAGAGTCTTTTGTCAGACTGAGACTAACATATTGTTGCGTATTTGAACTAGACAAACCTGTTTTCTCAAAAGTAAAAAGGAAGCCTGTGAAAGATAGCTCCAGCCGCAGTAAAATATTTTGATCAGTTTTTGAAGGCCAACCAAGACATAGCTACTATTTTGTAGTCAATAACCAGCCAGCCTTTTCTGTGGACCCATGGAAAGGAGCATTAAGATCCCTCGCATGGGAATCAAAAACATCTGCTAAACTTTTTGTCGAATGCCTATGTTTCCCATGTCCAGCGTTGTTTCCGAGCTGAACAGGAAGTTCCTCGTGACTCTCAAGCGCTTTTGACAAGTCATTCATCCATGCGGGGCAGCGCAGTAAGAGATACACCTTGGAAAAGACTTCAAATTTAGGAGACCATAGAAGTGAGGATCTGGTTTGCAAGTTTCTATATATCAGCAACTTAAGCCCCAGTTCTAATACAGCTCACAGTATGCTTCCTTCCCAGAATCCTTCATTTGTTTAAATGTCTCAAGAGCCTTTTCAGCATGACCTATATCAGCACACATGGCCAAAAGCATGCTATATAGAACTCTTTTCAAACCCATATTTTTTCTTAATCCCATGATACACTTGGAAGGCATCTTCAGCATACCTGTCTTTAGCGTAAGCTCTTAAATATGCAGCATATGTTGTCCGATTTGGGTCATCCATTACTGATCAACTTCCCATAATGAGACTTCGGTTGATAAGGCCGTTTCGCACATCCCATTGCATCGAACAAAGTGTTCTATTCACTTCACTCCCACTGCTTTCATCTCTTCTTATACATTCAAACACCCATTGAAATCCTGACAACCCATGAATCTTACTCAAAGTGGAAAATTCACTGGGTTAATCCTCCATTTCTCAGACCGAGCCCGATCAATTAAACTCAACACCTTACCCACGTTACCCAACAGCCATACGCATCATTCATAACTGAGTAAGTAACTTCATCTGAATCGCACCCAAACAGCAGCATCTCGTCAAACAATCCCACAGCTTTCTCATGAAAATAAGACATCCTAGAACAGGTAATTACAGTAAAAATGTCACATTATTAGGAACCACATTTCTGTTCAACATTTCATCAAACACCTTCTCTGCACCAGGCGAAATTCTTACACATCCTAACCACCTTCGACGTCACATAGTGGATTGTACTACACCACCTCCCTCCTGAACCACAACCTCCCCTGAAAATTCCTCAACATAAATGGCACTGTCTCGCAAGTCGCAAATCATCATGAAGTTGACTATCACCACCGCGTCCTGCTCAGTCGAATTATCCCCAAAACCCTCCACGACCCTCCGCAAATCCTCATACACACCCTCACACGCATCCAACGCTGTCGAAAACTTCACTAGCGAAGTGTACCTCACGTCGTACGCCGACTGGAGCAGCTCGGACGCCCTCCGACTGCTCGGGTTGACTCACGCGTAGCTAACTTTCTTCACAGGCTTCAGCGACTCGAACTGAGTGTTCTCTCCGCCGCTCGTTTCCGTATACGTTTCGCCAGCAGCAGCAGCCGAAAGCCGACAGCTGCGACGGGATGAAATTGAGCTTCCGTGGGAGGAGAACTGCACGTTCAGGTAATTGGCTACGATTTGTCTAAATGGCGGCGGAAGATGGGGAGACACCGCTGGTCGCGGAGGAGCGACGGCGCCGGCGACGACGAGCAGAGGTGATAGGCCATCGTTGTCTTCGAGCTCGTCACTGGTCGACGCTCGAGGCTCAACATTTTAAAACGCTGCGTTTAAAACGGGTCGTAGGGTCTGAAGAAATTAAATCGGGCTGTGAACCAGGCCCGTTGGAACATGGTCTGATGTTCAACATCAGTCAACATTTTTAATCATAAAAAAAAATTGGACTGGTTTTTAAACATAAATTTTTAAATTTAAAGAGTTGATTTGGTGAGTGTAGGAAAAATATCATTTGTCAATATAAATAAAAAATATTATTTAATTTCATGACAAAATGATATAGTTAAAATGGATTAATCTCATTTTTATGGTAACATCAATTTAAAAGTGCAAATGTAAATTTTGTCTAACAAATCGATCCAATTTTTTTTGTTATTGTGAAATATGGGTTTGGTGATGTGCATAGAAATGCTTTGGAGCTAATAAATTTGTTTTTGTGCATGTAATTGATATTTTTAGGTGTTGGTTGTCGTACCTTGCAATTCAAGTAACAAGTAGGTCACCCGTAAGGCTGGTAGGGCTCTAAAGATTGGTTGGGCGGTGGAATAGCCTCGAAGTTATATTTTAACCCAATTCGTGAGAAGAGCATGTCGGCATTGATATGACTCTCTACCTTAAATTAGAGGATAAGTACCATTTACGTGAACGTAATAACTTTTATAAATTAAATTATAGATTTAATATTGGAATAAAATAAAAGTAAACTGATTTTCTTTATTTTTTTATGTTCAGGTATCATATTTTTTTAATTTTCATAATGAAGCAAAATTCATTTTAAATAAAACAAATGTTAAAGTGAAAATATGAATTTATGGTGTGCTTGTGGAAAATTAAATTATTCTTATTTCATTTACATTGATTAAGATTTGATATGGAAGAAAGTAAGATGAATCGATTCTATATAAAATGATCTGTCCCTTTCAGTATTCTCCACTCAACGGTTCACATGACCGAGCAACCCGCTGGATTCTCTTCACAGAAATAGTCCGCACACCGGCCCGGATGGCAACCTCGGTTCGGTCCGAACCCGTTAAAACTGATTCGACCGTTAAAATAGCCATCGTAGTGAACCGGCGACGGTTCATACCCGTAATTGCACGGCCCGCCCGCCCGACCACCATAACACTGCTCGCAGCACGTCGGTATGGGATCCGAACCGAATAATGGAAGCGGTTTGACCCTTTCGGGTTCAGGTTCCGGTTCAGCTTGCTTAGGGGCCGGGTCGGGAGCTTTGGGTGCCGGTTCGGGAGATTTAGGAGCCGGTTTGGGTGGCTGAGGGACCGGTTCAGGGGCTTTCGAAGGCGGTTCGGGCTGTTTTTTAACCGGTTCGGGGGCCGGCGCCGGAGGTGGCTTCTTGGGTGATTCGGGCTTGGCGGCCGGGGGCGGCGAGTCCTTGATGTCGATGCTCTTGATGCTGCCGCGACCCTTGCGGCAGAGCCTGCACCTGATCCTCTCCGGGTCGCAGCAGATCACCGTGATCGTCACGATGTTGGACTTCTCGTCGAAAACCCGGTCTTGGATTTCTCTTGGTTGAAAAAGCATCAACAAATTTCAGCTCAGCCATATCCTTCGATCAATTTTGTTAACTATGAAGCGAAAGAAGCTCACCTGGAAATTTGCAGAGCACTTTCTTAACCTTTTTGTAACAGCGATCGCACTGAAGGTCGACTTTCAGGATCATCACTGTAACCTTTTTCTGCCACAGAGCGACAAAGCATAGCTTTTAGAATCAATCCAACCGAGTGCAGTAATCGAGAAACACCAGAAATGAATAAATGAAATCAAGAATCAGAGTTTGATCAGAAGGACACGAACCTCTCCCATCTCTGTAACCAGAGAGACGATCAGTTCAGGGGAGATGTGGATGAAGCGGATATATACACGGCGGCTATTTATTAGGGTGCGTGGAGATGGACGAGTGGGAAAAAGGTTGGAGCTTTTCGTGTTAGGAATATATTAAGGAAGTAAATGATGATCAAATAGTTACAGGTGGAAAAGAGATTAGGGATGAGATGAGGGTAGCAGTGGTTGAAGCGGGTTGGGGAAGATGACGCGGGAGCTGAGCGTAGTCGATCAGTCTGCTGGTGTGTCAGTAACCTTGCGATCCGATGTCGGCGAAGGCTGACGTAAACAAGCCATCAGTCAATCATAGTATGAACAGAAACTGTCTGCACACATTTCAGGGTTCAGTAACTCAATGTGAGTAACTTGAGGTCTGAAATTTTTTTATTTCAAAAGTCTCGTGCAACTTCCTAAGTTCAATTATTCCTTTTCGGAAAATAACATTTGAAATTATTGTATCCAGCTTCATCATTGAATGAAGTATTGGGGTAATCAATTTTTTTTTCTAGTATGTAATTTTTCTTTCGACAATCTTTCATTTTATTCTATTTTTTATTTATTTTTGTTATGTTTTACTGATTAAAAATCACCATTTAAAAATCACCATTAAGTAGTGGTTAATTAGAAATAATAACCATTACAATTAAGAATATAAATGGTTGATCACAATATATGTGAAATGGATTAATTAAATTTCTTATTATAATTATTTTTGCTTGCAATAGTCATAATG
>NQLW01000060.1:3477589-3488844 GCA_002312845.1 Kalanchoe fedtschenkoi
CATATAGAAATTCAGTAGCAAATATATTTCGAGTTTATATAATGAAAATTAATTTGTTACAATCTAAAGTTAGAAATATTATCTATACCATTTTGAATTACATGCAGAGTTTTTTATTAAAAATTAAATTTTATTTAAAATATCCAATTTATAAAAGATAAATTCACTGACACACTTCACATTTTGTTTCTCACCCACTTTCCAAGTTCACCCTACAACTCATACATCACTCACATATTTATATTACTAAACCTCTAAATGGACGGTGAAGATATTCAATGACTATTGTTAAGATATTTACAAAACTTTTAACATATATATTCCATGAAATATTCTTCTCATAAATATACCTCTAAGAAATTCTAAAATGCTCCAAATAATTCTACCTCGTCTGGAAGCTTCTATCATTTCTTTTTATTGGTCTTTTGAGTTTGCTCAAACTATACTTTGAATTCCAACATTACATAATTAAAATAAGATTATTGAATAAAATAGTAAACAGTTATTTTAATTTATTGAATTTTAAAGTTTAATATTTTTAGTCTATCTCTGCCGGGATTAAAAAAATAAAAAAGCATGTTATATAATTTGAAAAGGGGTGATAGTAAGAAAAATATGATTTATATTAGATAATTTTTATTTATATTAAAAATTAAATTAAGAAATTAAAAATCGAGTATGATTGGCTTGACAGTAAATTCAGATGAATAGTCTGTTATAGTTTCTATTTGTTATTTTTAAATTTTAATTTAATTTATTTTTATTTATCAGTTGATAATTTTAATGAACAATTAATCCATAATTAACTACACTTGAGTAGTCAATAATATAATTAATATACTCACGCAACTATACTTGCAGATTCTATATCTATCAATCAAAAAGAAATATTGTTAGTATTAATGAATACTGGATTAATTTAATTAACTATTCATTGATGAATATAAATCTAATTGAATGCGAATGTAATATTAATCTCATTTGCCAATTAAATCTCCCCTTTCGCTCATTGATCTTTAAGAGATTTTAGGATATTTACGGTACAAAATTCAAAAATTCAAAAATCTTGAAAATCATTGATTAAAAAAAACGATGCGATTTTGTTTGATCTCAAACTTAACTTGTAAAAAGATTTAATTTCTTTTAAAATAAAATTTATTCCTTAAATTTTTAAATACTATACCTCTTAATTTTATCATTGTTTTATTTTTTTCTATAACCTCATTTGAAATGGCGTTATGATAAAGTTCAACTGTGCTTTCAAACCCCGATTGTAGGTTATTTGTACAATCAACGTACACGTGGATGAAATCGGTGCCGGAAGAAAGCCAACCGCTGCCTTAAAATAAGATTGAATTTTAAAATCGAGCACAAGACTACGACTAGCTATTATCCAGCCGCGATTTCAAACTGGAGTTGAAGAAAACTAGAATATAGTTTTTTACCCCCTAATACGTCTTTCCTTCATTCTCCTCCCTTTGACTTCTGCCTCCAGCCGAGAAACACTTAATTCTCAGATGAATATGAATATGAACAGCTTCAGGAGACATTCATCAAGCCTGTATATGAATATGAAGTTACGATAAACTCAGCTGAGAACAGGGATGTTGCATGAAAGCTGATGGGTGGCCATTGGAGCTCAATATTCAGTGGTCACTGCAGTTTGGATTTAGGGACCAATGCAAGGAGATGAGAAAGACTGATCTGAAAATGCACATGCAGTCATAAGCAGCCACAAGCTGTGTTTGGTTTAGGGAAAACTTAGTGGAAAGGAAAATGTGAGGAAAATGGGTAAAATCCAATGTTTGGTTTAGATGGAAAATATGAGGGGAAAAAAATTATGTGGAAAGTTAGAAGGAAAGTTAATGTAAATTAAAAGGAGTTTTGAAACTTTCCTTCAAAATTTTCATTCTAAACCAAACAAAGGAAAATAAGATGGAATCCATAATGGATTTCACTTTCCATCAAATTTTCTTTTCCCTACAATTTTCTCTAAACCAAACACAGCCTAACTCTGCTTGGATATTTTCCAGATAGGAGAAAGGAAAAGATGTATTTGTTCATAAATAAGTCAAATTGGGGTTTGTAATCGCGGCCGGGTAAAATCCAACCGCAATTGGAGACGATTGTATGCCTCCTTTCAATCTCGATTTCAAACTGGTATTCATCCACATGAATGCTGATCAGGTATGTATGAATTTTTTAAGGTAAAATACAAAAACATGTTCCGAACTATTATCAATTTTCAGATTAAATAACGAACTTTTTAATTTTTCAATTTCAATATCGAATTTTTTAATTATTCAATTTAAGTATTCTAGACTTAATTAAAAGAAGTAATTAGCATGAAATGGAAAAATTAATTTGGGTATCTAACTCTTTAGTTAAAATTTTAAAATTTACATAACTATATCGAACACAAAATTTATTTTTTATATAAATTTTATCATTTCATTAAATTTGGCAAACTTTCCCCATAGTTCCATTTCTCATTCTCGAGGTCCCATTTTGACACGATGAGATAAGATTTTAGAATCTCACACATGTCGATCAGTCGTGGGATCCTCCTCAAACTGGGGCCCATCTGGTTGCTGCATGACACAAGGCCCATTGGGCCTATGGTCCAAAGTCTCAAGGACTGGCCCACCGTCGTAACCCTGTCATTAAACACATCAAAACCTCCATGTAACAAAACCTGAATTCTTGTTTTACTTCAAAATTAGGAAACAAAACAACGTTGCACTTCGATTGATTGCGATTCAAGGTGCTGACTGGATGACGTCGCAACTGGGTCCCGCAGCAATTAACACTCCACGTCGGATCCTCACACGTTACTTAAACAGCAAAAATGTGTTTGCGTCTTCTCATCGTCTTCCGCAAGTGAGTGAAGTGGAACTCGAGTGAAGGTGCTGGAAGCGGTTCGAGTCGAATCAGGGATTTGGGGTGGTTTGGTTTGAGGTAAAGATCGGAGCTTTGGGTGTTTTGCGACATGGGTGAGGTGAGTTCTGTCGATTCGAGCAACCCCTTTTTGCGCTTTTGATTCTGGTTACCGTTGTGCTTTGGAAATGAAATTCTGGGCCTCGTGGATAATGGCAGCAGGGGAAGGAGGAGGAGCAGGAGAAGAAGGCGGAAGAGATCGTGCTGAAGGTGGATATGCATTGCGACGCTTGCGCCAGGAAAATCGCCAGATCTCTGAAAGGGTTCGAAGGTATGGCGACGACTGCTTTGGTCAACGCGAGTCAAACATCGGAGTGTGTGCCGTGCTGTCTGATTGAGGATTAACAAATGAGTAACAACGTGTGTTGAATCTGGGGATTGTCGTAGGTGTGGAGGAGGTGACGGCTGACTGCAAGGCGAGCAAGGTGGTGGTCAAAGGCAAGTCAGCGGACCCCGTCAAGATTCTTGACCGGATTCAGAAGAAATGCAGCCGGAAAGTGGAGCTGGTCTCGCCTCTTCCGAAGCAGCCGGCTGAGACCAAGGCTGAGGCTAAAGACGAGCCACCAAAAGAAGTAAAGAAAGAAGAGGTAATTAAACTAATCTAAATCTAATCATAAAGGTTGCGCCTTTACATGTTCTTTAACATTGTCAAATGTCAACTTTTCAATTTCAAACTCAATCATTTTTGCCTTACATCTTTAGACTCGACTTTAGTAGTATCTGACTTGAGATCTAATTGGGTCCGATTGGGGATTGAGTTTGATGTTCTTGGTAGGTGGTGATATTGAATGGCTTATAATTAGGTTGTCTGAATGTGGAGCAGTGTTTGGTTCCGGGTGTCTGACTGAGGGGGGGTCTCACTCTGAGCGTGTTGTTGGGTTGTGAGATTTGAAGATGAGTGGCTAGTGGTTGCATGTTTTTCCTGACATCCAATCCTCCAACTGGCACGTTTTACTGCAAAAGCAGACGGTTTGACCCTGTCTTGGTCTGGCCTCATGTCTTTCTACTGTTACATTTCCTACATGTTCAGAAATCAGAAATTTATGAGGTTGTGAAGTTCAGTAACTCTTTAGCTGCTGCCTCGTGTGAATGCCAATGAGCATTGGGGATCTGTAATCTGCCTCCATTCATGTGTTTTTATCCCGACTGTTTGATCTGATGTTAACTTGGGATCTGTTGACTCGCCAGCCTCCGCCTGTTATAACCGTAGTGCTAAGTGTTAGAATGCATTGTGAAGCTTGCGCTCTAGTTATTCAGAAGCGGATCCGTAAAATCAAAGGTAAGATACATTCACGAGCCTCTTATCTAATGGTAAGTGCTAGAATTCGGTACTCTCAAGCTTTAATATTTTTGCTGAGTTAAGGATGTCTGATGGAATTTCCTGCAGGAGTGGAATCAGTGACTGCTGATTTGGGCAAGGACCAGGTGAAAATAACGGGCGTGGTTGACCCTGAGAAGCTGGTGGAGGAAGTGTTCAAGAAGACCAAAAAGCGAGGCGCCATTGTGAAGGACGAGGAGAAGAAGCAGGAAGAGGGGAAGAAAGAGGAAAAGAAGGAGGCTAAGGAGAAGAAGGAGCACGAAGCTAAGGCGGAAGAAGATGATGATGATGATAAGAAGATGGATGTCAAGAAAAGCGAACACTGGCCAGCTGCCAGACACAACATGGAATTCGCTTACGCCCCTCAGATTTTCAGCGACGAGAACCCCAATGC
This sequence comes from Kalanchoe fedtschenkoi, assembly GCA_002312845.1. Taxonomy (NCBI): domain Eukaryota; kingdom Viridiplantae; phylum Streptophyta; class Magnoliopsida; order Saxifragales; family Crassulaceae; genus Kalanchoe; species Kalanchoe fedtschenkoi. The sequence continues at coordinate 3,482,239 of NQLW01000060.1, forward strand.
CTGCTCTGTGATGTAAGTATCAGTTGTAGACGGAATAACTGCGAGTCTGTCATTAGAGTTCAACTCAGGCGCATTTCGGATTTTGGTAAGAGCAAGTTTCATCCTTTGTTGTACAAGGTATCTTTAAGCTGGATGAACCTGAACTACATCATGGATGAGATTGAGAACTATAAAAGTTACCTTCAACAAATCGAATTTAATTTCCACATGGTACCAATTAAAAACTTTAAATAATATATAATGGATACTAATGATGTCATTTAAATTTATCGATTCGCAAAAAGCATAGTTATTAAAATTGGAGTGGAATGGTTGGTTTGATCTGAAATTGGACCGGTTAATTTGTGAATTCATACCGAACTGTATTTTAAAACGAATAAAATCGGACAAATCAGCCGGTTTATTATTAAACCGTTGAACCAAACTGTTTACAAAATAGTGTTCCTATCAGCAAACCGCCTAATTTTTTTGTTCATATTTTCATTTTAATATGTACAATTTCATATATTATAATTATTATATATATTAGACTGATAATTAAATCAGTTCAAACTACCGATTCAATTAAAAAAATTAAAAGTTTGAATTATAACCGATTCAGCCTCTAGGTCCCATTCTTATAATTATGCCAAGAGGTTCAAAAGTATGAAGCGTTTATGTAGAAACCTAGGGAGGGACACAAGCTGTAATTTCGTGATCTTAGAGTATTTAATTGTAATTTCACAAAACTAGCTGCAGGTTAGAGTTAGGGCTTTGATTGAGGAACATAAAGAGATGAAGAAGAAACGGTACGAGCAGATTCACTTCGCCGGAGTTCAGACCGAGAAATTGCCGTTTCCGGAGCAGAGGTAAGCTCCACCGTGCGCCAAAGCTTCATCTTTTCTACTGAAATGAGCTTCTTGGTAGGGAGACGAACACTCAGACTCAAACACATCCTCGCCAATCCGACCTTATGCCAGTGTTGTGTAACTCGGAGCTCAGAGGGCTCGGGATCGCTCGGGTCTCGAGAACCATCGGGTTTGAATAAAGGTCGATTCTTTGAATCTGGGTATGTTTCAATACGTGGATTTTCGTCCCAGGGCTCGAAGTTTCCCGAGTACGAAATGCCGACGGTCACGTGGGGCGTGGTGCAGGGGAGAAAGGAGAAGCTGGTGTCGAGGGTTATAATCTGCGACTTCCTCAAGAGCATCGGGATCGTTCCTGATGAGATTGAGAATCTGGAATTGCCTTCCACGGTTGAAGTCATGCGCGAGAGGGTCGAGTTTCTCCAGAAACTGGGGCTGACTATAGACGACATGAATGAGTATCCGCTGATGCTGGGTTGCAGCGTTCGAAAGAATATAATTCCGGTGTTGGGCTACTTAGAAAAGATTGGGATTCCCAGGGCGAAGATGGGAGAATTCATCAAGAACTATCCGCAGGTCCTTCATGCCAGTGTGGTGGTCGAGCTTGTGCCGGTGGTGAAGCATTTGCGAGGGCTGGATGTGGAGAAGGAGGATATCGGGTTCGTGCTGCTGAAGTATCCGGAGCTGCTCGGGTTCAAGACCGAAGGGACTATGAGCACGACCGTGGCGTATCTGGTGAGCATCGGTGTGAATCCGAGGGATATTGGCCCGATGGTGACGCAGTATCCTTATTTTTTAGGGATGAGAGTTGGGACGGTGTTGAAGCCGCTCGTGGATTATTTGGTTTCGCTGGGTTTGCCGAAGAAGATTTTGGTGAAGATGCTTGAGAAGCGGCCTTATGTTCTTGGCTATGACCTCGAGGAGACTGTCAAACTGAACGTGGAGTGCTTGGTAAGTTTCGGGATCCGGAGGGAAGCGGTTCCTTCGGTGATCGCACAGTATCCTCAAATTATCGGGTTACCTTTGAAGGCTAAATTATCGACCCAACAGTATTTCTTCAACTTCAAGCTGAAGATCGATCCTGAAGGTTTCGCGCAAGTTGTGGAGAGGATGCCGCAAATAGTCAGTTTGAACCAGAATGTGATCATGAAGCCGATTGAGTTTCTTTTGGCGCGTGGAATCCCAGCTGAGGACGTGGCGAAGATGGTTGTGAAGTGTCCTCAAATAGTCGCCCTGCAAATTCTGCTCATGAAAAACAGTTACTATTTCTTCAAGAGCGAAATGGGAAGGCCTTACAAAGAGCTCGTCGAGTTCCCAGAGTACTTTACTTACAGCTTGGAGTCGAGGATCAAACCGAGATACAAGAAATTGCAAGGTGCGGGGATCCGAAGCTCACTCGCCGGGTTCTTGAACTGCAGCGACCAGAGGTTTGAGGAGAAACTCAAGGCTGGATACATGGAAACAGATAGTCAAGGCCCGTCGTTTTTCATGGGTGGGAAGCTGGAGCTCCCAGGAAATGAGAGCGTGTCGGATGACGAGGACGCCAGTGACGATGAAGTTATTTACAGACGAACTGTCTCTCTTTAGAAGCTTCCGTGTCTTAGTAATTGAGTCTTTTTGTTATACTGCCATAGCTTGGAAACATTTACAATGGGAAGTGGAAGATTCGTATAAAGGAAATTTGTGTTCAGTCCTGCAGGTGCATCGCTTCGGATGTTGCGTGTAAAGTATTATTTTTGCAGGAGATGGCGGCTGGCTAAGCCAAATCGGTCTCGAGTTGAATCTTCCGGTCACCGAATCATCTCGTTCCGAGGTATGATTATCTCATGTGAAACATGATGCACGGTTAAATTTATTTATTTTTTATTTTTTTACAGGAATCAAACGGCAAGTTATGGAAAGGTCAACCCACGAGACGCCAGGCAAGGCTTAAGGCGCGACGAGCTGCCCGGCGTCAGATAAAGGTCTTATCGGTTGATCACCATTAGAAGCTCCATAGCAGGAGCCATACAGGTAAAAACCCATGTCATGCCACACCTGTAATTACATATATATATATATATATATATACTTTTAACGGTCGATCTTTAGAAATACAAATATATCTGATTTCTCCATTGCTGCGGGCACGGTGGACTTAGCTCTGCTGTGACTGGAGCGCCATCGAAAAAGAGCTGGCATGGTCGCACGCACAAGGGATTACATTTGTTTTCCGTTGGTAGTCGTTTTGCTACATGTCTGAGCTTCGATGTGCTTCAGGTTATGTAACCTGATCTTGCCGGCAGTGTATTCCCTGATCCCGTTCCCGACTGATGCCAGCTCGATAGCTTTATTCCTTTTCACAAATGTCGCATGGCAGAGTGATTTCCTGGGCAGTCTCTGAATTCTAACGACGCATTTCCTGTCCAGGTAGGGATCGGCGTGGAGGTCTGAAGGCAAGTCGATGATGAAATCGCCGTACCTGTCAGTGACTCCCTTGGCCCTCACCGCCCTCCTCCTGTGGCCTGTGCGACACGCCACGCCCACGACAGCTCCTGCGCAGACATCAGGCCAGCAGTTAGTAACACGGGCTCGGTGCTGGAAAAGCGTAACGGATAGGAATGGTGCAAACCTGAGACGGGGTGTGGGTGAGTCGCGATGTTTCCAGCCAAGCACGCGTCGCAGGCCACCGACCCCGTGACCAGCACCGTCGAGAGCTTCTCCATGCCGTACCCAGCCGCCTCGGCCATCTCCTCCCCGCTCAATGCGTCACGAATCTCCCGTCCAGCTTCAGAAAATCCAACGAAGAAGCCCGAACACAGCACGAACGCGAAAATCCCAGCCGTCGTTGTGATATTAGATTTGTAGCCCTTCATCATCGTCTTCAGTTTTCCTCTCCGAGTTCAAATTTTTCTGCCAGTTTCTTGCAAGGCAGGGTCTTCTGGTATTTATAGGTTCGATTTTTCAATACCGAAACTGCCCTTGTGACTAGGTGGAAATCACACCCGGAGCCATCCATGGTCGTTGACTTGTATTGTTTGTTAAGCGACCAGAGGAGAAGTAACTTTGCTGCCCAAGAAATAGTTGGGTCAATTTTGAAGCTTTGGTGAAAGTTAGCCAAACGTGTCTTCTAGTGAATCGATCTTCTGCCCGATCGGGTCACCCAAAGTTCGGCTCATCGCTTGTTTAACTGGACATTTAAATTCGAGATTTCTAATAGTTCATAATTTTTATAAATTTTTTAAAAATAAATTGAATAATGAGCGGGGTCAATGGAACATTGGGGTTTGATGGGTTTGTGCATGGAGGCTTAGGTAGGCGGCCTACTACTAGTACGATCCGAACCCATCTGGTATTCAAGAACTGTTGCTTTCCACTTGAATATTAAACCATAAACTAAAGCGAATTGTAAAGTGTCATGAAGGTTAGTTTGGTAGGAAAAAAGAGGTTTCATTCTGCATTTTCCAGCCTCCCCCAACCACATTCTCATCATCACTTCATTAGCTTGTATGCATCCAAACCATGTCCGTCCATCCATCCATCTCCAGTTGCTCGAGCCTGTCTTCATCATACGTATCCTTGTCATGGAGTCTATTGATTTACTACTGATTAATTACAAGTGCAGTTCGAGGATTGAAGAAGGTATAGCCTTAATGTTGCGTCTATAAGTCCATCTCAAGCATCATGTAGTAATGGCTCATTAAAGCCAAACACAATGCAAGAGCAACAACAGTTCACAGTTGTGTTGGATAAGCTAGCACGATGTCGTTTCTATCTGCTCTCCTTCTTTTTCTTCTCTGGTATAAATAGGCTCTTTCTTATATAAATGTCTAATTTGTTCATCAATCAAGTCTCGATTCTCCCATTAGGTACTCTACACACTCTCAATCATAGACGAATCCACTGGGGGCCGAGGGGGCAGCCGCCCCCGAATCCCACCTAAAATTTTTCTATCTAGGGTAAAAAAAAATTTATATATATGAAATATAAATTTATGTGTATAATTTCAACGAAATTTTTAATTTTGTCCCTCCCCCCGAAAAGAAAGTTCAGACTCCGCCATTGCTCTCAATCATGTTTCTTGCATGGTATCAGAGTCAGATTATTGATTTTGTACTATAGTTTCTTGGGCTACCATTAAAGCATCTATGCTTGAATTCTTGAGAATTAATTGAGTGAAAGTTTCTCTGAAATTTGCAGTCATAATCTTAGAATAAAGTTTATCGTTGAGGTTGCTCAATTCTTGAAAATTAAGAGCAATCAATTGATCGATTCTAGAAAAAAGTTGATATAGTGCCTAACGTTTCAGTCCAATGAGAGACTGGTACTGTGATCAATAGTTAACATCTTTTTCTTATAATGATTTGTCAGAACTCACGAATTGAAATTTTAAATATCATACTGCAGGTTGAAATGACAATTTCCACTGGTGAAAAAAAGGTATGACTGTGATTTTGTCCATCAAAAACAAATTAAGTGTCAACTATGAAACTGTTGTCATAACAAATGTTGAACTAGGATTATGATTTGATTATAATTGCTTCAATCAGATCGTGGTTGCCTAGATCAACAATTTTCTTAAACTTGAAATTGCAAAAGCAATTATGTTTGTCACTAGCTAAGGAGTTACGTGACGAGCTTTCGGTGAACAAAATGGAACAATTAGTTAAAGTGTGACAGGTATTGTTGTAAACAAAAACAAATGACAGTCTTAAAGTATTACTCTAAGCATAAAGAATTAAGAGATGCAATGAAGAATCTGAGAGATGTAGATGTCTTGTAACTTGTGCTAAACATCAAAAATGAGTAAGAAGAGGATGATATAAAACTCTTCCTCATTATTTGAATCCACAATACTTGAGAGTGAGGAGTTCAATCCTATTAATGAAACCAACTTATAAAATAAAAATCATTTTTGCAATGGTGGTTGGCAAAGGTAAAATACTTGTCTAGAAAATTTGGATGCAACTATGCTAAGCCTAATTTCCTTGGATATACTTAAGATAAGTTCGACTAAATGCTACATCTTAAGATGTTAGAGTGACTTGAAAAAACACAGCGTCCAAACTTCCTTCTTCGATCTGTGAACAACAGAAGCCCTTATTAGAATGGCTCTCTAGCAATTGAGCCAGAAACCCTACAAACTGATAGAACTTATAAATTCTGAGATTTTGAAAAATATAGGAAAATGAACATAAAACTATTAACTGGGAAATAAATGAAGGAAGAAGAATTGTTTGGGGCTTCTATGACCGAGCACATGCGAAATTTGCACATGACTCTTAAAATTGATTCCAATTGGAATCTTTCGACTACTAGCTCAATGCCTATCGAAGTGAAGCACTTGAATGCGGCGTCACCAACCGTATCCATTGCATGTGGGATTTTAACAAGCTAGGGTGACTTGTAATTCAAACCCAAGATCAGATTTCAGCCAATGATCGACACTCGGATACGATAAGCATCAAAGTTAAACGTGTCCTTCTCCTTCATGGAATGCAATAATTTATCAACTATAAATGAAGCGATGAGTTTATCCGATAAGGGACACGGCGACAGACATAAACCTTAATAACTCCAAAAACACACGTGTGCGGTCAGAATAAGCGCTCACCGCAAATGATCATCAATCAACTACCATCTTCTACAAGCAACTGCTACTGCTACAACTGCGTACGAACATGCCTACATCTTCGTCTCCTTGCACGAAACAGACCCATTAAACCATAAACACCAAGCCACAACTGCACACCCACAGTTTTGCTAGCTAGCTAGCTATGAA
>NQLW01000060.1:3489428-3546798 GCA_002312845.1 Kalanchoe fedtschenkoi
GATATGAACTTCCAACAGCGACGAACAACGTAACACCCCATTAAATCATCACAACCCAAACAAACCCTCCACACGCTGGTCCCTCTCCGGCCCAGTCCCCACCCCAACCCTAACCCCACCACTGCTTCGCCTGTGCTCTCACGACAACGACAATCAAACCCTTCTCTCATCCTGCTTGACGCACTTCTCCACACCTCCCCCTACCTGCCTGTCCTCCCCTCATTTGCAATTCTCCCCACGACCCCATCCTAAGCATGACACATTCACCCATCATCCAGTAAAATCCGCATCATCCTCTCCACCCTCCTCTCCACGCAAAGCATGAACCGAAACCATGCGGTCAAAACATGACAACCTGCATCAAAATTTCACCCGGTGTAAGAGTTGACTAGCTACTTTACTCACGAATATAATAACAGTTCCGGTTCTATTTATGAGGAAACCAAACACAGCCTAAAGATCAGATTTTTTTATTTTAATAGGGATTAAAAATCGTATAAGTAGACAAGTGTCAGAAAAAGAGCCGTTACAGATGGGTAATGGATAGTTGGGGCAGGGAGAGGAAATCCAACGCTACACAGCCAGTGAGTCAGTACATTAACGACACTGAATTTGGACACGACAAAGACCCGACACGAAATCGCATTATCCTCTTTTACCTGCCAATCCAACCGCACATCCACGACCCACGTGCCTTTAGATGGACGGCTCACATTTCACCACCTCCACTTTCATTGTGAGTATATTATGATATTTCTTCCTCTGTTTCGGTCATCAGATTATTATTTTTTTTTAAAAAAGAAAAAATGACTCCGTAGCTGTGACCTGTTTCTCTCCATCTTTGTTCTCTCGCTGTTGTATTCTGCTGTCTGTCATCCTCCCCTCAATAAGCAGCCCCTTCTGATTCTACTAACAGCATATAAACGCTGTCTGAGTAAAAGAAATCTGGTTTGCTGGCCGAACGCGATTCGCTTCGACAGGAGAAAAAAAGTGAACTAGAGGAAGAAGATATCAATGGCGGAATCGGATAATGATGAGTCTGGAGGTCAGGGCGGCAATATGACGACGAGGGAGCAGGACAGATTACTGCCCATAGCCAACGTGAGCAGGATCATGAAGAAGGCGCTGCCGGCCAACGCAAAGATATCAAAGGAAGCGAAGGAGACGGTGCAGGAGTGCGTTTCGGAGTTCATAAGCTTTATAACCGGGGAGGCTTCGGAGAAGTGCCAGAGGGAGAAGCGGAAGACGATCAACGGGGATGATCTGCTGTGGGCGATGACCACGCTGGGGTTTGAGGATTACGTGGAGCCTCTGAAGATCTACTTGAGCAAGTACAGGGAGATGGAGGGGGAGAAGATGAACCTGGGGAGAGTGCCGCTGCAGGGGGATGGTGGAGAGTACGGTGGAGGCGGGTTTGGCGGCGGGATGGGGTACGGTGTGCAGCAGCAGCAGCAGATGTATGACAGTAGAGGTTATGATCATGGGGCTGGCCATAGAGTGGGAAGGCCCAGCCGGTAGATCGCCATGCCTGTTGTTTGATCTTTTATTCATTAAATTTTAATCAGTGTGTTGTGCTGTAATGAACCCTATTCAAATATAGTGCGTGTAACACGTCTGCTAAATGCTAATGGCGGCCCATTGTGTAAGAGCACTCAGCATGATATGGGACAAGATCTTACAGTCAGAGTTTGTTAAAATCCCGGCCATTAACATACAGGAAGTGCTTCTGGTCTGAGGATGCAGATGCTCTCGAGACTGGAGTGAAGCCAGCATAACCTTGGTTGATTTTAGCAGAACAGACCTTGACGATGTTGCTCAGCAAGTCGTGTTTCATAACGAATGGTTGTGCTGCAAATTCATGAAATGGCATCCACTGCAGCAATGGCCGGATCTATTAACCACTTGGGTACAATAATATACAGACGAGTTAGAATTAATGCAACTAGGACAAGCACGGATTACCTTGGCTGCTTCGATCTCAGATTCTTGTATTTGGATGTTGTGAGAGATGGGTCGGAGCATGCACACGAAGAATATATCTGACTTCCCGAAAAAAACCTGGTGACTTTGTCTGCCAGATGGAATATTATGACCGATGAGTTTACTTAAAAAACAAGCTCCAGGAATAAGTGGCCAGTTCGATTACCAGGTGCCAAAATACCATTCAAAACAAATAATCTTTCATTTATTCAAACTTTATTTTAATTTGATAGACTTACCTGAATGCTAGTACTTCAATGAACTCAGCTTCAATCTGACAGATAGGTAAATCTAAAAACAATTAGCCACAGCTTGAAGACTCAGCTTTCCAGAAGACATACATAGATATGGCTACCGGGAAGGTTTCCAGACTTGACTTACTCCCGTCTCTTCTTTTACCTCTCGCTGTGCTGCATCAAAAATGTCTTCACCCTGAACACATTGCAGTCAAGAAATCAGAAAGATAAACGATTGAACATCAATGTCGAATATGAATGAAGGATTACCTCATCAACTACTCCAGTAGGAAACTTCCAGACCCCTGTACCTTTGAATTTACCACTGTTCTCTAGTACGACTAGTACCTAGCAAAATGAATTTCCAACCTAAATCAAATCTAGAAATATTCCAAAACATCCAAAGTAAATGAGCTAAATTGAATAAATGTGGAGCCAGCAATAATGGCGCCTTCATACAGCTTGTTTTACTGGCCTTAGCTGACTTGTATATATTGAAATCACAAGCCAATATTGTGGCTTTCGTAAAATTTCATATAGAAGAACCTAATAAGGGTTGCAGCACATTTCGGAATTTTAATATGAGGGAAAAAGGGCATGCGTAGAAGAACTACAAGCCACCGTAAGAGGCAACTGAGCATATTATTAACAGGCCAGAAAAGAGCGAAACCAATGGAAAACCTCTTTCTTGTCATTCGTAACAAATGCGGCAACGCCAATCCGGTGGGATGCATTAGCTGGAAGAGTATCAGGAGTGTCAGGAATCCAGTGAACCAGCATTAGGTATTTCGGCTCAGCATGGTGATACCAAAAACCTTCCTAGAAACATTATGCAACAAGCATCAAGGAGTATACTTCCCAAACCATAGAAAAAAAATATCCCACTCCCACAATTCAACAAGGCTCACCTTGACAGCAGCTTCAACGAGATTCACATGCTCTATGGGCAATTTTATCCACACTCCTTTTTTCCCCTAAACCGAGCAAGCGTCCAAATCAGCGGACGCACACAAAGCATTTCAGCAATCTATTGTCACTTTTGCAGCAATATAAACACAAAAAAGACGTTCTAAATCATACTTGCAGCTTCCACCTAGCCATTGAAGTTCTGAGAGCCTTAACGAAATCACCAGAATCCATCTGCTTGGTGATGTTGATTATCACACCATCATAATCATCAAGCTCCCCATCAAGAACATCACCTTCTACCTCAGCCTCCTCCGCTTGCTTCACTGCCGGTGAAGCCAAATTCACCTTATCCGAACCAGACATCGATCTCAAGCTCCTGAAACTTCCACAAACAAACGGCCTAGCGTTCCTGATCATGAAAAAACACACCAACTCAATACATCAATTGATTATCGAGCATCAACTCCGTCACAACTTAACTCGTCCACGCGTCAAACTCGCCCAATCCAGCGCCAACAGCTAGGTGAGCCGACCCCATGGCCCCCCCAGTGGCTCCGCCACTGAGGTGAGCATCTCCAACACAAACACCAGAACAACACGCAAAACAAACCGGCAACACGAGTCTTCCAGATACCAGATTCAATGAAAGTAATCCGAAAATCAGCGATCTGGACGAAATGGTTGCTTACGTATGGTGGCGGCGGGGGAGTATGAGACGGAGACGAAGAAGAACGAGGTTGACCAAGGAGCGAGGAGGCCACCGGAGGCCGACGCCGGAGAATGCAAAGGAGCGATGAAATGCGGCGGATTTGAACCGGAGATGCAGCGAGCCAGCGGGTCGGTAAAGTGAAACGGATGCGCGCATCGTCTGGTTCGATTTACGTCATTTTCGGGTTGATCATAATTAAATAAGGAATTAATTTACAAATAGTCAACTAATTTGGTGCTAAAATATTTATGGTTTATGTGGCTGGTAGTCAAATTGTTAGCTAACCCGCTAAATTCTAAATATAATTGACATTAGAAAATAGAATATAAAAATCAAAAAATATTATTTTAATTTAGAGCAATACAAATAAAAAATTAAACTAACAAATTAATATATTTTATATTTATATATATTGGTTATACAATTTTATTTAATATTCAATAATTTGAATTAATAATTTTTAAAGATAGCATGTTCATCGCATGCTTTTACGTTTATAGATAACACTATATTTGTCAGATAAATTGATATGTATATCACATGTTGATAAGATCATTAAATAAGTTGTCATATTTATAAGATAAATGTTACGTTCATTAGATATTGTTATGTTCACCAGATGAATCGCTCAATTTATTAAATGAGCTACTATGTTCATTAAATGAATAATTAATGACAATTTCATAAATATATTTTTAAGATATCTAATTTTTTAAAAAATTAAATTTATATTCATGTTTGAAATTATAATTTTTTAAAAAAAATTATAATTTTATATTATATACGTGCAATATGAGTGAATCAGAATTATAAAAGAATATAATTTTAGAACGAGCTTCCCATTTAAATCTCCCAAGAATCTCAAACCGATAAATAATTTCCTCAACGTGTTTATACTTATAGAGGGTTGGAGCAGCTCGATGCACTGACGCATTTGTAAAACATTTCTCAGCGCTTGGTATTTAAATTTTGTATTGATCGAAACTGAATTTTATTGATTGAGCCGCGAACCAATATTGGTTCTGGTCTGATTTATTATACAGAATCGGATAAATTGTATTGACTCGTTAAATTCTTTCACATGTCAAAATAACCGGCTCTAATCATCGATTGAACCAGTTGATTGGGAATCAAACCGTTGATCAATTCAACGTTCAGCTGAGCATTTTCTCAAGCACTTGGCAGACATGAATGAATCGTATGTACTTTAATTCCCATTTCACCCCTACATGTCCGGAGCTTCGGAACATCTTCAGCACATAATCGAGATGTCTTCAGAGTGGTATTTACGTAAATAACAACAAAATCAATGGGTATTACCGTCATATAAGTTGTGCTTCCTATCCAGTTTTTAACCCTCGTTTAACCAACCAAAAGATTTCACCGGGATACAGATCGGCGATTTTTACCCTGGCCGACGTCGACGATGGAAGTCTTCTCAGGCGAGGTACGGATGCGGGCCTCCGACCACTTCCCCGACCAGATATCGCCCTTTCCGTCTTCATTCGACTCGCTTTTCGCCGGCTCCGAAGTCACGGTTCCAAGCCCTGACATCACCCCCTTTCCGCCGCAGAAGCTGCGTCCGATTCGATGCAACGGGAAGAGCGCCGCTGACTGCGCGACAGATCCCGCAGTGTCAGCGTTTGGTGAATTTCGCGTCGCGAGCGGTCAGGGGAGTTTGGGCGCAGGGTTCGGTGAAGTAGGGTTTGTGAGCGATTTTCGAAATGAGTACGTGGAAGGTGCTGGAAGCGTCGGAGCTGGCTGTGTTGGTGGAGGCGGCGTGCGTCCTGTGGCTGATGCGAGGATTGGGAAGGATGAATTTGAGGGACAGAGTCTTCCACCAGATTCAAGGTGTCATTAATCTGTTGAAAAGTTTGAATTTGAGAATAAATGCATTTGGACTACGAATTTCTGAGCTTTTCAAATTTTCTTTTTGACTGGTTTGGATCAGCTTCCTGTTTATGATGCTTTCAGCTTTGTTGATTAGTGTTCATCTGAGTTTAATTTGTTGAGAATTTTGAATCTTTGGATAAATGCATTTTGATCTTTAGTTCAAATGTTCAAATTGTTTATCTGATTTGGATCAGCTTCCTTTTCAGGTTTTTTTGCTGAAATGTTTTGTCACAGCAGCTGATGTAGTTTTATGTCACTTTAGACTTTAGGCCATGTTAGCTGAAGGTCCTGTACTCCATGGAGGATTCATGTTGGACTTTGTGGTATGGGTGCTATGTTATGTTAGTTAGCCACGGCGCTAACAAGTCACTCTTGCTTGCCTGTTTTTCTATGTGTTCGTTTTATAATTACAAGTTGAACTATTCAATATAATGGATATTCTGGTGGAACAAGTCTTGAGGTTTTTAGGGTACGGTAAGTTTACATTTTGCGCTAGTTGTTGGTTCAAGGATAGGGGAAATGTTTTTTGTTTTGACGGAGCTTGTCTTGTTTGTAGTGTGAAAGTTGTTGTGGTTCTGCAGCAAGGTGCATGAGGTTACGGATAATTATGTTAGAATCTGATATCATCTTCTAGTCCTGAGTGTACTGACTTTTAATTGAATTCTGTGGTTTCAGATCTGAATCTGAAGTCAGTGGCGAGCTGTTGGAGCATGCTCAAGGCTCAAATAACAGGAAGAGTAGGGGAAGGAAAGGGAAAAGATGGGAGGGTTTGATGCAGAAGTTGATTTCTAAAGTTTTGGTGAAACAGGAGGCCATGCACAAGCAGATAATGGAGGCGATAGAGAGGAATGAGAGGGAAAGATTGATGCGAGAAGAAGCATGGAAGCAGCAACAGATGGAGTGGATGAGGAGGGATGAGCAGATGAGAGCGGAAGAGACTTCTCGGAATGTGGCATTAATTTCCTTCATACAAAATGTAATCGATCAAGATTTTCAATTGCCAGAACCACTACAGATGTATAACCTGCCGAACGATGAGGGTGAAGTGGACCATCAGAGAGACATTGTCTGTGACGGAACTGATGACAGATTGCATACTTCGGAGAAAGATGATTTCCCAGGCACGAAATATCCTCCACCTCAAGAGATTTCGTTGAGCGCAGACAACCGAAAATGGCTTAGAGATGAAATACAAGCCCTCATTCAGCTACGTGGCGGTTTGGAGATGAACTTCTCAAGCATGGGATCCAAATGCACCATTTGGGACGAGGTCTCGGCCAGATTGCTGGGCATGGGCTATCGCCGTTCTGCCAAAAAATGCAAAGAGAAATGGGAAAATATGAACAAGTATTTCAGGAGAGTGAAGACCAATGGAATCACAAAGCGGAACAGTTCTAAGACGTGTCCATATTTCCAAGAACTGGATATTCTGTGCAAACAAGGAATCATCAGCCCACCGTGCAATCCCAGTGACACCAACTGTGGAGATTTGTCGTAGCTCCTTTATCACATTGTCATTGCACCAGCTGCGTCTAGTTTCCACATCTCATCAGGGCGCACTTTGAGAAGCTCAGCTGCTTTTATAGGCCTAGTTCTGTTAGCATAGAGAAGCTTATTGCTTTATTGTCTTTGGATCTTTGTATTTTCTACAGTAGATGAAGCTTTACAGAGCTGATGACTGTCTCCAACCAGATGAACTATATGCAGCACAGCATCAAAATTCAAACAGCTATTGGGACATGGTATATTTCCGAAACGACAATTTCTCTGAACTTTCTTCCAACTTCAACTTAAATGGCAACAGCAATCACGGAGAAAAATTTGTAACATGAAACAGAATCTCCCAAAGGAAGAAATCCTAGCTTTCGGCCGGAGGACACTTCCATGGCTTCATAATGCATATCGATATATCTAAATCTGTATTTTCCCTGTCTAGGTCGCTTCTGACTCACCTTTGGCATTGCTTTCTTTGTGGAACGGCGTGGACGAATGAGGTCTTCCAGTCCCTCGTTTCCATGAACTTGAGAAGTAATTCTACCACTTGGTTAATTGCCAGTATCTGTTTTCAGAGCCAAATCAGACACTTCTGTCATTCACAAAACTTCACAAATTTAAGAAGTAACATTACCTGGCAACTTGACTCCTTCAAGTACTCCCTGATAGGAAGCTTGCCCGTTTGGATTCTCTGATTTCTCGCTTTCTTCATCGTCACGCCTTTCTGCCTAGTGCGATCCACCAAGCCACCGAGAATGTAGAGTTTCCTAGGATCAATATCATAAAGCACATTCTCGGAATCCGGTGTTAAGTAAATCAAATCATCTCTCCGGTCTTCAAATGCTTCAATATATGAGCGGCTATCCTTCTCTATTATCCAATTCTCATATCCGGGGATTTTCAACAACTGGGCTTCCATTTCACTTCCGTAACCAGTCAGCCACAGATGACTCGGAGCGCTACATCTCCCGTTCGCTGCATAGCAAAACATAATCTGCACTTTTATACAGCAAATAATCACACGCCAGAAGCACAAATTTCCCACAGCATACTCGAAATGAAGCTTAAGCTATGCGGATATGGCATGACTCGAATCCACAAAATCGCCATAAACCAAATGAAAATCAAGGTGAAATAACTTACTACTTAAATGTCATGAGAACCAGGTACCTGTCGTGTGAGACTCCTGATGTCCATAGGCGACATGAGACTCGAGAACTCGAGATCGATCACAATGTTCTGCCCATGCACTCTAGCTTTCTCCAGCCGCTCAATCTTCTGCGCCTTGTCCGCGTTCATCTTCTCAATGGTCTTTATTCTCAGTGCTCTACGCGCTTCTATGAGCTTCGCCCTCTCCTCCTCATCCACGCCAGCCAGCTTCTCATCCCAGGCTTTCCGCTTCCGGTCCCCCTCGCTTCTCCTACGCTCCTTATCGGCTGATATGATTTCAGCCTTCCTCGCTTCGTACTGCCGCTGCTTGAACAGCTTCTTTTGCTCTACTTTAGACATGTTAAGCCCGTGGTTATAACTGAAACCGACAGCACTACCGTCATCATCGTCACTGGAAGTTTCAAGGGCGGAATTCATCATCTGCATTGCTTCATTTTTCTCAATCACTTTAGCAGCTGCAGTATGGTTTGTCTCTTCAGCTCCCAGCTTAGGCAGGGCTGGAAATCAGCCAAATTTCAAAAATTGGATAAAAACCCATTTCGGATGTAAGATAACGACACCACAAAGAGGTGAATTGAGGATAAAGATGGAAGCTTTACTTACGGGAATTGGAGCTGAAACTGAGTGTGAAGCGAGCTGCAGCGTGGCGCGAAACGAGAAAGTGATTAACGGTGGACGAGACATTGCGGAGATTGGAAAAGGAGGGCGTAGTGAGAATCTGGGGACGGGAAAAGAAGAGTCGTCTCCACATGATGATACCGGGAAGATGAGGGATCCATCGTCGTCGGCATCGATTAGGGTTTCGAATTTGAAGCCGGATAAATTCTTTAGGTTTTATTATTTACGCATATGCGGGGATAGCTCAGTTGGGAGAGCGTCAGACTGAAGATCTGAAGGTCAGGTGTTCGATCCACCTTCACCGCATATATTGTTTTTAATTTATCGCCAGGATCAATAAAGTTATCCTAAAATAATATAAATAAACGAGTAAAGACACCCGTCGTTCCGACGGTTCGGTTCAAAAAAAATTAAAAATCGAATCAAATTATTAGTCATCTCTTTTTAAAATATGAAACTGTATAAAATATGAAACTGTAAACCGAACGATTAAAGGCACCCGTCGTCCCGACGGTTCGGTTCGAAAAAAATTAAAAATTAAACTAAATTATTAGTCATCCCTTTTTAAAATATGAAACTGTAAACCAAATGATTTTTTAAAATTTGAAACCGAATCAAATCGAACTGGACCGGACCGACCGATCGGGAGCGTCGCGCCTAAATCCTAAAACCCTAAACCAAACCAAACCGAGCCAACAGGGACCGAACCGACCCGAACCGAACCGGACCGGGAGCGTCGCGACGCTCCCATCCTATTCTGTTATATATAAATAAATATTTTTTATCAGAATTTTAATTTTCTACTCCAATTTTAAAAAAAGAAATATATCCCAAAATTAATATTATTATAAGATTTAAATTTATGTGTAAAAATTAAGTTTTTTAATTATCAAAACACGTCATTTTCTTTATGTGCATAAAATATTATAATTTATTTTGATATCAAATGACGTAATTTTCACAGACAAATCAAATTCTTATAATAATACTAGTTTTGTAATGTAATGGTGAATTTTATTTTAGAAAATCAGACACATTTTTTTATCGCACCATTTTTAAAAATCATAGTAGTTCTGACCGTAATTGGGTAAATGAGGTATTTTTTTGCCCCTTTTGAGTTTTTTCTCTTTGTTTTATTGGGAAACAATTTTTTGAAATTTTTTTTAGTATGGATAACTGATTTGATTTGAAGTACGGTCTAGGTAACTCTAATAGATGAATCTAGAATCTGAAATCTTATTGAAAGTTTATTGTAACATGTATTTAAATTATTATTGGCCGTAGATAAGGCTAATCAATATATTTGAAGTGCGTAAAATAAGTGCTTTTCTAATTTAATTAATAATTCATTATACATTAGTCAATAAATTATTCATTGTCAAAATTATAATGGTTATGATTTTATATTGTCTGTCTGGGATAAAAAAATCATTTAAATTAATGTGTACGAATTGAGATATGGACTATTTCTATATAGATAAGTAAACATCGCGGCTTTGTAGGAGAGATAGATCGCTTCACCATCTTTACATGGTATCTAAGCCATCTCTTCCGATACAATTAGTAATGTCTATCTTTTTTTTTTCTTTGGTAGCTAAAAGTTGAAATGTGGCCGGAAAATTATAAAACTAGTAACGGCCACAGACAAGAATGGCTGTAACAAGTTGGGAAATGAATATCTATCATAAAACAATGGCTTGTTGCAAACTAGTCTAAAATTTACAGCAAAATTTGATTGGAAACTAGCAACAAAGTGGCCACAAATATATGTTAGAGACTCTGTTTTGATTTATCAGAGACAAGATGAAATACTTTTGACCTCCATATCGACTATAATTTGATCAGAAATTTTTTTTTTTTGCTAATTTCTAATCAACATTGTAATCAAATTTTTTGGGAAAAAGGGGTTTTTTTTAATATTTACAAACACAAATGTTAATAATTTCAAGACAACTTCCAATCACTCTAAAGTTGACTACTACTCTCAAAAACATTTTTTAAACACTTATGGACACAAAAAATTCGCAAATAGTCTCGCTCAAAATATTTCTGAAAAACTATATTTTTTGCCAACCGAAAACATGATGTTAAAAAATCCAACTACTTTTAAACCTCAGTTGAAATCTATATATCCAATCATCACACGTGTGGATAAATGAGTTTGTTTGCCAACCAGTCTAACTGCCGTATAAAACAAATGTTTGACAAATACCAGCTGTGGTTTCAAATCGGCGTTGTTTTGAGAATCACATTTGCTAATTGAAACAACGGTTGGCCTCCTTTCAACTCTAGTTTTTAACTGGTGTTCAACTATGTGTGCGTTGATTGGACAAATGACCTCCAATGCCTAATCAGCAGTCAACATATCATCTTCATCCTAGCATTAACCAAGATTGAGAACATCCTCACTTTTATTACAAAAAACTTCGTGACTATGAGTGACGAAGATACTTAAATGCTCCACGAATGCTTGAAGAAAAATATTGTTTTAACAATCATCATTATTGTGAATAACGAAATTCCTCAAATAAAACTTTGTCGCAGAGCGGCCTCCCTTAACCGATTGTTGCTCTCGGTTTCTCCTTTATTTCTTATTTCCTCTGTGTCGTCGCTCCCTCCCGAATCACCATTGGCCTCTTCCACCACCTCCCTCTGACGCCGTCCTCTCCTGCTGCCGCCCTCTTTCTTTAATAAATTTTTTATATTTGCTTGATGTTAGGGTTAAGGTGTTAGTTAATTTTAGGGTTAGGGGTAATGTGTGCTTTGATTTAGGACAATTGATTTTAATATTTATTTACTATATGTTTAAGTGCAAGATTGAATGATTTCGCTAGCCATGATTTAAGGTTTTTTTACAGTTTAGGTTACGATGGCCATTCTGTGATTCTGATACCCGTCGTATGCTTATGATTATAGTTATTGTAATCGAGCACTCGTTGATAAGGTCTGCACGCGTAAAGGTGTTCTCTTTAGGAATTGTGGATGTGGTGGACGTCATGTTGCAAGACGAGACTAGGCCATTAAAGATATTGTGTTGATGGTGCCCCCTGGACCAGTCAACCCATGTTGTTCGGACTAGCTTCTATCCATGAACTATGGTCCACAACTTAAATGCGGATGGCCGTTAGTCACTGTTGTGGTGGATCGTTGGAGATTAAAGATGCATTCCAACTTCGCGGTGGCAAGATGATCGTGATGTTGGAAGATGTTGTGCTACTCACCTATTTATCATATGACGGGCACTTGGACACTAATAATGAGTTCTACACGGATTGATTAGTCGTCTGCATGGAGCTTTTAATGCAGAACCCTTATCGTGGCCGTTCATCATACTATGTCCATCTTATCTTATTTGGGCAGCATATGACGTCGCCGCCCTAGGATACTGATGATTCCCCCTAATTAAGTACGCGAGAGCATACATTTTTTGTATGATACGATCCTTGTTGTTATTTGATGCCCCGTTCAACAAGATTGGCTTATACTACTTGTTGTTGCTTTGCGATCTTAATAATGAGTTTATTTCGCACCTTTAGATGCTTGTGAGCACATGTAACACGGCTACCAGGGTATTCATCATTGTGGGCGAGATAGTGAAGAAGATCGCTCATGATCTTTTTCACAACTATGAATCTGAGTTGAACGTAATGGACGAGGGGGCACTAGTAACTATTCAGGCATCTCAAATCTCCTAAATTACTCGGATAATGTTTTCTAGTTTAAAATTTTATCTGTTTGATATGACCAAGAACCATGAATTGACACTACTCATGTAATATTTACACCCGGAGGCTTTAACTCTTCCGAGGTAACTCCCGTCGATGCACTAAATCTGGACACTGTGTTCGACCCGCTCCTAGATGATAAAATGGTTTAACACTGTAGTGGCAATGAGGGCGATCTATTGCAAATGATTCAGCTAGAGGCAGCGCCAGCATATTCGAATGAATTTATGTCGAGGCAGCCTACATGCCCTATCAGGGGCCCCTACCAGTACGCCCCTCACCTCTTAGACATGGGCGCTATAGGCACGGTTGAGATATTAAAATATGTGTTGTAACAATTATTTTGTACAATTTATGTTTTATTTATTTTCTTATTGGAAATAAGGTTGTTTTATTTGTCGGAATCTTGTTTTGTTTCATTTAACCGGATTTCAAATAACCATTTAACCGGTTTCGTTAAATTAACCGGCTTATGAAATCGGTTTCTATAAAATAGGGCCAAAGTTTGTTAATATGAAGGGTGAAATTCATTGAAACTTCGTTATTCTTAATTACAATGTTTATTTTAAGAAATATCGCTAATAACAAAGGTGAAGATGTTCTCAATCTTTCTTAATGCTAAGGTCAAAGATGACACGTCAGTTATTGAATAGATCAAATTACATAGGTGACATTTTCGCGTTTCCGAAAGGCAACGATCAGTATAAAAATTCACCTTTGTTATCGGTCAAAAAGATAGACATGAAACAAATGAAAATGACGTGTCAATTCACCTTTGTATTTTAAGCAAGTACTGATTATTGGGCCACGCAAAACTGGCCCAGCCCGACATCCAGACATCCTCGATAACCCACAACCCGCGATTGGTCGGTCCAACACCAATCACTAAAACCACGTGCTAAAAATAGATTCCACATTTGATCCCCCAAATCCCAAACATTTAAATGTAGAGTTAGTTGAAGTTAGAATAAAGTGTTCTGTAAACGAACCAATCAACAAGCCCGGTCAAACATTCAATTTCCTTAAGCACACGGATACCCGGTCGGTTCATTTCATTGGACCATACAAATAGCACACAAACGCATCCCCCGATTCAACCATTCTTCACTTTATTTAAAATAAATTATTCATCCCAAAAAAAAAAAAAAGAGAAAACTACAGAAATGAGGTATAAACTACCACAATTTTATAAATTATGGGTGTAACTACCATTTTTTGCAATTTGCAAGTATTTTAGTTTTAGGGCTGTTTTGTAAGTAAATATTTTTCAATCAAGTCCAGATCTAATTTAAACTAATTACAAACTCACTCTCAACAAAACTAACCTAACCACTCATTCATTAAATTTGTTCAACCGTTAGCATTAACGTCATCTTAATCTACACTTGCTTACATTAACATGGGTAATTTAGGTTAGATTAGTTTTGTTGAGGGTTAGTTTGTAATCAGTTTAAATTAGATTGAAAATTATTTATTTACAAAACAGTCCCAAAACTAAAAATCCTACAAATTGCAAAAAATGGTAGTTACACCCGTAATTTGTAAAACTGTGGTAGTTCATACCCCCTTTCTGTAGTTTTCCCAAAAAAAAAAAGAACAACCATAAAATTCAAAATTCAGGAATTTCCCTTTAATCAAAATCCATTATTTAAAGTAAATAATTATGTCTGAAAGTCTGAGAATGTTTGACAAGGTTATTTAATTTGGTATATAAGTTATGTATTATAATTGTTAAATAATATCATTTTAGGTTATTTTATGAAATTTTAGAATTTTAGAATTTTTATTGTTTTAGGGTTTTAAAGTTTTTTTGGTTTACTTTCATATTTTTAGTGTTTTTTTGAATGTTTCCAACTCATTCAAAATAGCGTCGTCTCACAACTCTAAAACCTTCCATCCTAAAATTCAAAAAATACTAAAAAAAATAAATCCTAAAACCCCTCAAAACCCTAGAAATCTTAAAATATTAAAAAATTTCAATCATGAAACTCTAAAACCCTAAACAGCATTTAAAATGAAGTCATTTTAACCGTTAGGGTACGTGGCTTATATACCTGACGGAGTGTATGTGTTTTTCGTGGACGACTTTATCTTAAATTATTTACAGAGACATGTCAAGTACGGATTTTTTTTTATGTCTGGTATTTTTAGTTATTTATCCCGATAAATATGGGAAAATTAATTGATGAAATTTATAAAAATTGTTTTTCATGTAAATGAGACCCTTGCAACAAATTCAAACAGCTTCATTGTCGGAATTTGAATTCGAAGTAAATACATTTCCAACCACTTCTTTACGCTCTGTTTCTGTTCCCAGCCTTCACTGCTCTGCTGCGTTGTTTATTCTCACCAAAATGTAAATAAAGAAACTCATGAACCAAACCAATCACAAACCGCATGGTTAGCGTAATAATCCCTCTTTGAGATCGCCCACACGCGCCACGTGTCCCTCCCTACACACCCCTCTTCAACGTCATTATAAAAATGGCTCAAACTAGCAGCAGAAAAACACACACCGGCGTCAGCAGCTTCGGAGAGAAGCAGAGCAGTGGGTAAATAAATGGACAGTGGCGGAGGAGGGTTTCATGGGTTCCACAGGCTCCCTCAGTCCCTCTCCACTCCAACCCAGGTCCGCCTCCTCCCCATTTTAGCAGAAATCCATGCTCTGGGTTTTGCTCTGTTGTCTGAACTTCGCATGCAGTAGACGCAGCTAGAGTTTCATTGTTCCATTGACCATCATTCTGTCTCTGTTGTCTGCATTACACTTGTTGAGCTCCCATTTCGCGTTTTGAATTATAAGCCGTCAAGCTCGACTGATTGATCGATCTCCATGTGTAGCGAGATAATCGAAGCTGTGTGCTCGCTTCGCTTCTTGATCATTCGATTGGGTAGTTGTGGAGTGTTGTGTGCTTAATTCCTTTTGCGACTTTCTCTGATCGATTTTGACTCAGCAGAATCTGGTCGTGTCTTTTTCTATTTGTTTTGAATTTGTGACCGTGAGAAGCAGAGAGCCGAGTGGTGCCAGTTGGTAGTCGGGAAAAGATGACGTCACGCTCACAAGTGTCCTGCATGCACCACCCTCCGCCTCTTAGCTTCCCATTCGTCGCGTCTCTCTCGGGCCTTCCCTAAAGCCCGTTACGAAAGGCCCATTTATAAAGCCCGCTTACCCAGTTCGAATGCAAGATCGTTGACCGATTGACTTTTATTCTCAGGGATGAAGTTGACAGACAACAACATGAAGCTGCCTGGAGGAGGGAGCAGCAACGGCGCGACTGTTCCGGCGGACGACAGCGAGTGCATTGTAAGGGAGCAAGACAGGTTCATGCCGATCGCCAACGTGATACGCATCATGCGGAAGATCCTCCCGTCGCACACCAAGATATCCGACGACGCCAAGGAGACCATTCAAGAGTGCGTGTCGGAGTATATTGGCTTCATCACGAGCGAGGCGAACGAGCGGTGCTAGCATGAGCAGAGGAAGACCGTCACGGCTGAGGACGTGCTCTGGGCCATGAGCAAGCTCGGGTTCGACAACTACATCGAGCCGCTGACTCTGTACCTGCACCGATACAGGGACACGGAGGGTGACCGCGGGGCGGTCAGAGGAGATCCGCTGGTGTTCAAAAGGGCTCCTCTGGCGGAGTACGGGTTGGAGGTGGCGGCTGGATACGAGGCTTTTCTGCCAGCTGCGACGTTTCATACGGGGCATCATCATGGGTTTTCCGGAGGGCCTCCGGGGATGGGGATGTATTACAAGGATATGCTGGCTAATCGGAATGGGAATGGAGGTGGGCCGCCGCCAGCCGGGGATCCGGCAGCCGAACCACGCCAGGGTCAGTCTAAGTGGACCTTGAACTGGTAGGATGTAAGATGTAGTAATGGTATTGGTAGCTGGGGACTGGAAAGAGAAGCTTCAGAAAAAAAAAAAAAATCATCTCAAACACATTTGCCTGGTTTTCTTGCATGCTCTGAACTCATCTGATTAAATCAAGCAATGTGATTCCTCAAAAAGTGAATCAATTTATACGATGAATCACACTTGAGACTTCAAAATCTTACAACAATGGCGAACCTAGCTGGTGACAGTCTCGGGACTTTCCAAGCAGGCTTTCTTAGCGGCACACTCAATCTCTACATTTCCATTCTCACTTCTTCTTTTCCGCCCTGAGCGACATCCAAATCAGCCTCGTGTCGCTTCCTCTGTGGAATCACATGGAAGAAAGACGTCTTCCAATCTCCAGTTTCAAGGAACTTGAGAAGTATCTCAATCACTTGGTTAACAGTCAGTACCTATAGGTCAATGAAAGGAAGCGTAGATCAGGATTTTTCGTTGCTTACACTGGATAATTTTTGCGCCAATAGTTGGAAATCCCAATAAGATACCAGAATTTGACTACTGAGCAGATAAAATTGAATTTCAAGTCAGACTTGGGACCAGATGGTACCTGGGAGCTAGACATCTTCAAATACTCGCCAATGGGAAGTTTTGCCGTTTGGATTCCCTGTTCAGTAGCTTTGTTCATAGTTATACCTTTCCACCTATTGCGATCCACCAGCCCTCCAACAATGTAGAGTTTCTTCGGATCAAGGCTATCGAGCATAGTTTCAGAGTCTGCTGTCAAGTAGACCAAGTCATCCTTCCGATCATGCAAAGCTTCGATGTAGGATCGACTTTCCTTCTCGATTATCCAGTTGGGGTATCCTGGGATTTTTTGCAGTTGGGTCTCCATATCTCCGCTGCACCCCGTCAGCCATAGGTGACTAGGGGAACTGCACCTTCCGTTCATCGCATAACAATACGTAATCTGCAGATTCACAAAACAAAAATATATAAACAGATCATGTCATTCAAAAACACAGAAACCTGATCACCCACTGAACTACAAATTGCAATAGACAAATACCAATCCACAATATGACGCTACAAAAAAAAACCCTTATTTCGAGGCATTCACGGAAATTTTGAGCAGCAAAAGTAACGGGCACACACATCAACATTTCAGATCATTTACGAAGAATCTGAAAAAGGGCATGAAACCTTCCGAATCCTATCATCACCTGCTGTGTGAGACTGTTGATTTCATTAGGAGACATGAGGTGTGCGAACTCGAGATCAATAACAATATTCTGCCCGTGCTCCTTCGCCTTGGCCAATCTCTCAATCTTATCAGCTTTCTCTTCATTCCTCTTCTCCATCCGCTCCATCCTCAAACCCCTCCTCGCATCGAAAAGCTTGGCCCTCTCCTCCTCATCCACGCCACTCAGCTTCTCATCCCACTCCTTCCTCTTCCTGTCCGCCTCTCTCTTCTTATGCTCCTTCTCCGCCGCCTTCTTCTGCGCCTTCTTCGCCTCGTACCTCTGCTGCTTCAGCAGCTTCTTCTGCGCCCTTTTCGACATTTGCTGCTCCCCAGGCTGAGCCTCAGCCTCGGCATTCGCTGCAGCGTCACTTTGCTCATTCGACACGACATCCATTACTCCCAGCTCTTCACAAACTGATACTAATTCACCTCAAATCCGACCAGGACAACAATTTAGCGCGCTACAATTTGAAGCAAGGTTCTTCCATTAATACGAACAGCTGACCTGATACAGAGTGAGGGCTCAGTGGATGTGGAAGCAGGAAGACCGATGAAACTGGAAGAAAAACTGAAGCATTATCCACTAACCAAGTCAGCAAGTAACAGCACGAAAGCGCTATGATACGAAGTAGATGTGAATTTTGTGATGTATAAAAGTTTAAGCGAGAAAGATTACTGGCGTAATGAATCGGAACGACGGAGGACTACTCACCAGGAGACGGAGCAGAAGGGGTGCCGGCGACGAGCGGAGAAGTGAAATTGCTACGGCGAGGCAGGATTAGGGTTTTCAGCAGAAGGAATCGCAACATTGCTCAATCATCAAACTCGTCTGAAATTAGGGTTTCGGGTTAGACCAGGTCAGCTAAATGAAGAAATAGAAAAATGAAAAAATAAAATATAAAGCGGAGATAGCTCAGTTGGGAGAGCGTCAGACTGAAGATCTGAAGGTCAGGTGTTCGATCCACCTTCACCGCATTATATATTTTTTTTCATACTTTTCTATAAAAATATTTAATTAACATTTTTGTACCTTTCCCGAATTCTTTACAATTGCAGATAAAGTTCAGACAAGCAAACCTGGATCTTCAAATACAATACAAATACATCACTGCTTGTTACAAGCACAGGCTGGAACACCCAACCACATGCCCAATTCCCAGATCCAAGACCGAAAAGAAGAAAATGAAAGTCCGGCGTAAAATGTTGGAGGGTTCGGAAACAATTTCCTCCCCTGAAATGGAGAGAAGATAAGAAGCAAAACGCTAGAAGAAATCGAATTCCAGATAATTATCCGAGCCCTTTTGCGGTCTGGCTGCAGTGGGGGTCGTAGTTGGAGCTGCGACAGCGGCGGTGGCTTTTCCGTTGCTGGCTGCAGCTGCTTGCGGTGGCGCCATTCGCTCTATCTCGACCGGCCGTGGGATGTCTGGCGGGGTGGCGCAGCGTATCAGCGCCCAGTTGATTCCTTCGAAGAAAGGGTGTTGCTTGATCTCAGTCGCGCCTCGCTTGTACGCCAGTCTGTGCTGAGGCTCTTTCACCAGCAGTCCTCTGATGAGGTCCCGAGCCGCGAAGCTGACTACCGGCGCGTCAGGGAAGCGCAGAGGCTGGCTGACCACGTTGAACAGCGTGGCGCGGTTTCCTGACCCCTTGAAAGGCGTCTTACCGAAGAAAAGCTCGTAGAGAAATATCCCAAACGTCCACCAGTCGACAGCGCTTCCATGACCCTCCCCTTTAATGATCTCCGGAGCTAGGTATTCGTGAGTTCCCACGAACGACATAGAGCGCGCGCCCGTCGGCTCGGCCATCAGCTCAGGCAACGGGCTGACTTGGTTCCCGATTTCATTTTTCGCCTTCTTGTCTTTCTTCGACTTGCTTGAGAAGAAGCGGGGTCCGAAGCATGTCACTGGAGCCGCGCAAGCCGGCTGGATGCAGGAAGGCGGCTCGATGCAAGCGGGCTGAATACAGTAGCCTGAATTTTTCCTGTTGGGATCTAGCTCCAGCGACGAAGTCTTAACGAGAGTCGGGCTGACGGTGCAGCGCAGCGAGAGATCAAAATCTGACAGCATTATATGCCCGTCTTCCCTCACGAGGACGTTCTCTGGTTTCAGGTCGCGGTAAATGATCCCTAGCATGTGCAGATACTCGAGAGCCAGCAGGACTTCCGCCACATAGAATCTGCGAGTCCGCACTGTTAGCTCATTAAAAACGTAACTTATTAACGGAAAAATGTATCGCAGGAGAAGTGTCGAAAGTGTCATACTTGACTGCTTGTTCGGTAAAATATTTGCCAGGCTGTCGTTGCCGCAAAGTGTGGAGGTCGCCGCCGGGGCAGAACTCCATGACCAAGCACGAGAACTTATCCGTCTCGAAATGGGTGTACAAAGTCGGAAGGAAAGGATGGTCGAGACACTGCAGAATCTCCCTTTCCGTCTGAGCCCGGAGAAGTTTCTTGCGACTAGCTAGGGACGCCTTGTCCATAACTTTCATCGCAAAGTAGCACTTTGTTCCACTTAACTCCGATAGATAAACGCTCCCTATGTCGCCGCACCCGAGCCTCCTCAGCAGCCGGAACTGGCTCAATCCCAATCCCCCATCCTTGGACCGGACGGCCTGTATCGCTTCCCATCTGACATCATTCGCCTTGTGGGGCTTGTTGACGGCGCTGCTGAAACTGCTGCAGGTGCTCTCATCGCTCACATCACTGCTCGTGCTACCTCTGCATACGCTGCTTTTACCGCTCTCAACCGTGCCGGCAGGGCCACTGATCTTCGCACTTTCGCTTGTTTTCCTTACACTGCTCGCCACGTCGCTAGTTTTAGCGGAACCTGGGACACGGACGCCCTTCGCGCTCCCATTTACTCCGGTTTTCATTTCTCGATCCGCCAACGAATCTGGCACGCTGGCCATCTCAATGACCGAAGATTCCTCTAGTTGCTCCACCCCGCTAGAGGAGGAACATGTATCCGAACCCACCTGCTTGGCCACCACCGCAACAGGCGAATCCGTTTTATTATTTTCGGGTCGCGCCATCAGGCTCCTACCATCATTCCCTTGCACAGCGCAGCCGCCAGCTGACATATTCGGAAGCTGGGGTTGAACTCTACAGCTAGTTTCCGGATCTGAACAGAAGAAGGCACTCAATTCCGACACGCCCAAAACTCAGCAGCGTCCATCAGCAACCTAAAAAACTAAAAACCTTCTCCAATCTGTCAAACGAAACAGCAATCAATTAGAGCGGCCAACCACCATCTTTAAAACATGACTACTAAACGAATCAGTTATATCATCATCAAGCAACAACCAGATGAGAAAAGAAACAGCATAAGACTGAGAGAGTTTGTCAATCAACAGACATCGAGACAGTGAAGTTCTCAGGCATCAAACGAATCCAGCCAATAGCACAGTTCTGAAGCACCAATGGAGTAAACAAAGCTTCTCTTTGATTCACAGAGATGAGAGAAGGAGGTAGACAGGCTGCTCACATGTCGGATTTGAGAAGATTCAAGGTGAGATGGAAGTCACATGCGGTCCATGATGATCATACAATTGAGACCCAATACACAAAGCTTTTCTTTTCACCCAGATCACCAAAAGGCATAAATCAATCAACACCCCAGAAAACAAAAGTGGGATAATTATCAAAACAGTGACGATAATTGATAATGCATTCAAGGACCACAGACAATGGGAAAAAAAATAATGTAATAATAAGTCACTCCAGTCAGCTTCAAACTCAGTGAGTGATGACGACACATGCGTCAATGAAAACCCAAGAATCAACAGAAAGAGAACCTCCCCAGGCGCCCAGACCCAGATCTCAGTCAGCCATCAAAATCCAAACTTGATGCCCTGACACGGATCCAGACCCAGAAACAGACGGGACGCTGAAAACAACATACCTAATCGGAGAGAAAGATCGGAGCTTGAGGGGTGGGAGGGGGAAGAAATGCAGAGGGCGGAGCTGGAGCTGGTGATCGAATCAAACCCAAACCATACATGTGCGCAGTGAAAGACGGGGAGTAGAGAGAAGTGGGCCTTGAGGCTGGCTTATTTTGGAGTCTGGCCGAGTGAGTGGGAGAGAGAAGACGAGGGGGTCAAAGAGTAAAGGCTACTGAGCTTTTTCTACCTCTTCTTCTTTCTCTGCTTTCTGCTGTAGTTTCTGCATCATCAACCGGTTTGGTTGCTTTGCTTTGCTTGGTTGGCTATTCATTATTATTCAATTAAATTTATTTCATTGTCTTTTTATGTCCCAAATTTGTAGAGCTGATGGGTCTCCCTCCCTTAAAATCTGGTCTCTTCACCACCTTTTTAATTTTATTTTCTAAAAAAAATTAATTAATGTGAAAAACGAATATACCATATGCTAAGGTATAATATAATTTATATACCTGGAGTTTCAGAATTTAGGGTTTTTAGCCTTTTAGTATTTTTTTTTCTGGATTTCATTTTTGTGTGTTTAGAATTTAAGTTTTAGGATTATGAAAGGACATCATTGTTTAGGATCTTGAAACATCCTAAAAATAATATAAATATGAAAATTTAAAAACCAAAATCTTAAAAACCTTAAACTCCAAAATTTTTAAAACTCATAACCCTAAAACTTTTAAAACAGCATTATTTTAGCCACTATATAGTATAATTTATATAATCTGATAGAGTATATCTGACACCACCGACAAACCCTTAATTAGTTACACCATGGAATCTTCATTTTCCTAGCTTTATTTAATAATAGCTCCCAAAATAGTGGTTTGTCATGGTAAAAAAATTAAAATCATGAAAAGAGTAATCAATATTATAAATATTGTTATTGTTAATTTTGGGAATGTCCATTATTATTTCAGGTAGATGTTTATATTAGTAAAAAACTAATCATGAACAATTTGAATATAAAAAGCTATCATATAACATAAGATCATATTTATCACTACAAAAATTTTGCTGGTGAATATTTTCATACTTACAAACTATCTACATTATATATGCTACTGAAAGTTCCTAAAAGTAATAATAAATATGTATAATATATATTGAACATTTTAGTAAGCTAATATCTAAATATAATAACAATGATCATCCTTGACAAAACGATTTTACATTAATAAACATCTTAAATTTATGACATTTTTAATATATTATTAAATGGCGCATCCAACACCAAATGCATTATATTATAATTCAAGGGTGGGGTTGGGTCAATTAACGTAGTCAATTAGGACTCTTCTTTTATAAATATTTCTTTAAATAATCATGATTAATGTGTCGACATGGATTAATCACATAGATAAGTGACAGAACTGTAAAAAGATACTGACAAATGTCCATGACGTTATAAGAGTTCTCGTGTATAACTATAAGAAGAAACACATAAATGACTGACAGAACTACAAAAAGAGGCTCATAAATGTGAGTTAAATGTCGTAAAAATTTGATTTTGAAGATAAATGATTGACCATCTCATTTGACACCCTCTCGACTATTATAACATATATGAAAATATTTTTTTTTAAATAAAAAAATGAATTAGTTAGATAAAGATATGCGTCCCTTGAAATAACAATTTCAAATTTTTACTATATGGTCTCGGGCTGAATATATGATATCTTTTAACCTTGTATAAATTCATTTCTACATCAAAATATAATGTAAAGTTTATATAAATTATGAAAACAACAGTCAAAAAACATTAAAAACATCATAGCCAGACACAGTAACCCCCACGAGTTTTTGCTTGGGTTCAATCAAATCCAATGAACAAAAAAGGAAAACCCTAATTTTCAGACCATAGCAAAAAAAACACAGGCAAATGGAACTTCGAGAGGAGGCTCAGAAGCGTCCCGTTGATGATGCCTGTCAGCTGCGTATCCAATTTTGCAGAAGAAGACTATTTGTGTGGGCTTGGCGTGTCCTTGAATCAGGCACCGGTTCAATCCGCCCCATCACGTCCGAGCCAGCTTATCGGGTCAGACCACATGCAGCGTGGACCCGTGCAACTTTGGTCCAATCAACACAACTCTATTCATTTATCCAACCCAGTGCTAGTGGCTCTAATTAGCTTGCAATTAAACCGGCGTGGTCCCCGTTCGCATCATGGTTGGACCGATGTTGAGCCGAGCAAGGTCCCGGGTCTGATCTCCGTTGGACCGGACTCCTTATTTATATCATCGGAAACTGGATTAGGAGAAAGATTAATTAATGAGTTAGTGTTATTTTTTTTATATTAGGATCATGTTAATGGTGCTTAACAGCTCAAGGCATAGAGGAACGAGCTGAAGCACATGCATCTCTGTGTGTTTCAATAATTAATTACTATTGAAATGTGTGTATTTTGGGGATTTAAATTTGATTTAATGCAATTAGTGGTCCATTTCTGACACTAGCCATAGTGGTTACTGTAAATCTATCTTCTGGAATACTTGCTCCGTCCTTTAATACATGTCATTTAAGATTAATTTGAGTAGATTAAGGTGAAGTTAATGCTATCAGTTGGACAAATTTAATAAGTAGGTGGTTAATATTTTTGTAAAACAATTCGTGCAAAAAGTAAAATTGATAGTTGATTACTGGTGAAGAATGAGTTTTTTATTAATTATGATAAAAAAATGATTAATGTTTGACATTTTAAGGTAGTTGTTGATATTAAACACGCATTGAAGTTATTAAGTGACAAGTCAAAATGAATAAAAAATTTTGATTAAATGACATGTAAAAGATACGTCTATACTATCGAATTAGTTTATTGGCACAACCGATGGATATTTCTTTATTTGATACTCTCTTATTTCTCATTTATTTTTCACTTAATCAAAATTTTTAAATAAAAATGAGAAGAAAAAAAAGTAACAGATTGTGATTGGTTAAAGAAGTAAAAGAGATAAAAAATTGAATAAAATACTAGAAGAAAGGTTTTTTATAAAATAATATTTTTTATATTTTTCTTTTTTATTCCTAAATATATGAAAATAAAAATGCAATAAAATTCTCAAAGATGATGTTTTATTCCCACTTCTCTTTCCCATAATTTTTTTTCTAACCCCAAAAAAACCTCAAAATACTGAATCTACAATTTCTTGTGGATGTTTAGGAAAATTCTTCAGAATTAAAAGTTAATAGTTAATTCGAAATGAGTACAGTTTTATTAAGAAATTACATATATGTTCAGTGTAAATTATAATTCGTACAGGTTTGGAAGTTTGTTGACTTTTAATTTGGATGATTGGAATATGTCTGATTATTCAGACCACGAAATTGGTCGCCAGGGGGAACAATTGAACACGTCGTTACATAGTTATTGTCAAATGACATTAACGTGTTCCACGATCGCATCTTATCCAATCGCATGATCCTACATCACTAAATCCAACCAAACATGACCCTACTTGTTCGGCGACAGCAACTTTAATGGGCTGTGTAATTTCAGCCCATAAGATGATCGGCCAATTTCAGCCTGCCAACGGGCCTTCAAAACTCAAAAGAGGATGGAATTCATCTAGTGGACTTAGTCCAACATTGAATCATAAATAGGCCCACTGAGGGTGGTTTCCCTGGTCAGTCGTAAGGTGAGTATTCAGCGTCCAAGTTTTTTTTTAAATTATAAAAACATATTTTGAATTATTGTCACATTTTCAAATTTGGTATTGAATTTTTTAATTCTTATCAATTTTTTTAATTATTTAATTTCAATATTAATCGACTTAATGAAATACAAAAAAATATTTAAACTAATTCAAATTTGGTATTGCATTTCAAAATCATAGCTAAAGAGTTGGACTTTAAACTAATTCTTCCATTTCATGCTACTTTATTTTTTCTATTAAGTCAGATTGAAATTGAATCATTAAAAAATTGAATATTGAAATTGAAGAATTAAAAAATTTTGTACGTATTTAAAAATGAGTGGTAGTTCGTGATTTTTTTTGTTGTTTATCCTCTATTTTATTGCAAATATAAATAGAAAGTTGTTATGTGATATTTGACCAGTATTTGGGAGGTGCTGAAAAAATTAAAAAAATTTGATTATTAACCGGTGATGTTTATGTATGGACTTTGTTCATTTAAAAATTACTCATTTTCTGTAGTTTTTTTTGTCGGATTTAAGAAAAAACTATATGAGAAAACGAAATTATCATAATTTCCATTTTCATTTTATCGGTATTTGGAAAGTGTCAATGAAATTATCTAAACATTTTATTATTTAACCAAAATTTTCCTTTAAGTTTCCGCTCTATTTTTTAAATTCGTATTTAATAGTTAACTAAGTCTGAATTAATGAATAATCGGTTACCATATAACCGATCCACTTTGATCGATTTTGGATCGAATGGATTTATCTGGTCTGGTTTAAGCCGGTTCAATTTGCAATTCAACAAATAAGTGTGTACAAGATCCTCATCCGGCTTTCACTTCAATCAATCGAAGCGACCGATCCGTTCCGATTTTATTAATTATGCAATATAATTCTCCATAGTTTTTCTTATTCTAATTATATCATATTTTCCTTCGTGAATAAAAAACAAAAGTCGTACATGATGATTATACAATTCAATATAAATTAATTTTTGAAATTTTGTCACCATCGGTTAAAGAAAGATATGAGGGCATTGTACACAACGTCTCGGGCATTGACGCCCATAATGAAATCAGCATGAGCATACTCCTTCACGAACAGGACGGTCAGCTTATCCCCGTCGTGGAGCCTCAGGCTGTCAAGCAGCGTCTCCACATCTCGGTCATCCGACAGCGAGTCCCGCCCGCCATACGCGATGAATATCGGCAGGTCCCGCGGAATGCTCGACAAATTGTACACCGGAGGCCTCGCCTGCCCGTAGTGCCTCACATTGCGCGCCCGGGTCCCGTAATCGAACTTGGACACAGCGCGGCGCCTCACAGCTGCAATTTTCATGTCACATATTTTTAAATAAACTTACATAATAGAATATTTTTAAATAAAATGAAAAATTTAATATATTTGAATGCAACTATGCATTCTCACATCTCAAAATGATAAAACGAAGGTAAATTATACTTAAAAAATTTACATGATATGCCGGCGTTTTTTTTTTTTTTTTGTAAATATATTTTTATTGATTTTAGTTGGACTTACTTAAATATAATGATTTTGACCAATGTCAAGGTATTAAAAGTATGTATAGTTTTCAAAGCATAAATCGTATTTGAAGTTATAATGATCAATTCAGTTCGTGTTCAGGTTCCATTTGATGGACCCCTGTCCACTCGATGTTGCCGCCACCGTCACGGACGCTTAAATTATGTGTAGTTTAGTTAAAAATTTATGAAAAAGAAAAATGAAAATAAAAAAAGGTTGGACATAATTTCACTCTAAATTTTCAACTCATATTTTTCTTTCCCTATGAATTTTCTCCGAACCAAACAGAGCCTTAGGGTGTGTTTGGTTTAGGGAAAGTTTCATAGAAATGAAAATTAGATGTAAAATAGAATGGAAATCAAATCCCTCATGAAATTCATTTCATTTTCCACTTGTTTGTTTAACATGGAAAGTTTAAAGGAAAATGTCATTTTCTATTGTTATTAATAAAAAAATTTCATGAAATTTTCCATCAAATTTTTTTTCCGTGAAATTTTCCATCTAAATCAAACTAAGAATTTCTCTAACATTCCAAAAAATTTGATGGAAAGAAAAATGTGGAGGGAAATGTAGGGACTTACTCTGCGCCAAATGCACCATGTTCTTGACCGACGTCGGCTGAGGCTCGTACTTGAGGAAGACCTCCACGGTCGATGAGTTCATGCAGCAATTTTTCCCTGAACACGTTATACAGATGATCATGATCAAAATCCAGCTCTCAAGATAACAACAACTTTCGCCCACACTACATATTATTTTGTTTAACTATCGATCAAATGATGAGTACCGGTAATGGCGCTCAGCAAGTCGTAGCAGTCGACGCCAGGCGAAGCGCAGAGGATCTTGAGCAGCTTGGCCACCGCCTTCCTGTCAAATGAAGTCACAGAACACGGCTGAGGAATCAAATGCTGGAACAATTTCAGACAAGGAGCAACGAGCATTTATACCCTTTCGGATTGAACTCGGAGAAGCCTAGGAGTTGTATCATCTGAACGAAAGAAAATAGATACACAAGTCGTCATATATAGAGTCTGGTTGAGTAAATCGGAGAATTAAATTGCGGAATTCACCAGACCTCGCCAACAAATGCGTCAGCCGCTATGACTCCGAGCGGCGTCTTCATGTAACTCAAGTACGCGACCGGGCTTAGCAGAGCTATGGATTTCAGCTTGTCAACCAGCTTACCTTCCGAAATGGACGCCAGAGCCACCAAAGTTCCCTGCAATCAGAATGAAAATCGCACTCACTTCCGGACAACGAAACTGATACGTATATTTATGACATATCACTCGCTTATTTGACTGCAACAGGGCATTTTGCAGGTGGGAAACATGAAAAAGCGATAGATTTTCATTACTGGAATTTGTAAAAATGATTTTTCACGGTTTTGAACTGAGAATATCATGGTTCGCAACTATGACAATCATAATTTAGAAAATGGTGCTGTGACAATTTTTTTTACAGTTCAAAGCAACGAAAATATTACGCATTTTCGAGCTTCCCACCCCCACAGAAGCAAATAACAGAATATAAGAAAGCGCATGTCATTTTTGTTACTCAGAAGAGTGCAAAAATAATTGAAAACTAAGGAAAATTACTGATTTCAAGAAAAAAAATCAATTTATATTTAAAATTTATTGCACTGAAGTAATTTATGTGCGAGAGCACAGAAAAGAAAGTATTTGGCTGGTAAATTAGTCCCTTACCAAAGAGTGGCCGATGTAGTCCATCTTCTGGCCTGTTTGCCGATGCACAAACTCGAACGCCGCCGGGAGATCATAAGCGACGATCTCGTCCCACGACCAGTTCCAGTACTCCTACACATTGCGAAGAGCCAGACAAAAATGAGCCTAGCAAAAGCACTGCAAGTGTGTTTGGTTTCATTTGATAGTAGTGTTAGTTTTTCCCATTTACAAACCCGTTGCGATGGGTTGAGGTTGCGGTGTCTGCGGCTGAAGCGGGTGCCTCTGGTATTCGCGATCCAGACATCGAAGCCTCTATCGGCTAAGATGAGAGGCAGGTTCCGGTCCGGCGGATTCAAGAACCATGTCATGCCATCCTGCATTGAAATCATAACCATCACAGCCCCTTTAAAACTGTTCAAAGTGATACATAACTAATAACGATTAATTTTAATTTTTTCTTTTACTTATGTATAACTAAACAAAATATCACGACCGATCCAAATTTACTAAAAATCACTCAATGTTTCGGTTAAAATTTGGGACTAAAAGGTGCCTTTCATCAGCTTGTGACGTTTCTATGAAATCCAAAATTTATTATACTGTTCTAAAAAGTGTCAGGTAAGCAAGATAGTTGCTAGATGGTGTCAAAAAGTCACACTCAACATCTAACTGATTAATTGTTTCAATTTTTTTAATTAAAAATATTTATTTTAAGTATATTTTGAAATATTGAGTATATTATTAATATATATAAGTAAGCTTATACATCTAATTTTGATCATTTTAATCAACTATTACCAGCAGAGGCTTTCTTCTATTTTGTATCTTTACCGATCAAATATAGATTGCTCGATTAGTCTTTTCACATGGAAAAAGCCAAACACGGCCTTACCACAAGAATCCCATGCTGCACAAACACGGGCGGCCGGCTTCGACCGCCGCCGCCGCCGACGCGGCCTTCCGGGATCCTCTGCAAGCTCAGTAGAAACCCGTCTCCAGTCTCCACCTGCCCCATCAACGAAACACGATCTCATCAAACGAAACAGATATCATTGAGCTCATGATCGATCAACGAACCAAACCCCATATGTAATCATTAAAATGGCTACGTGCTAGCTGACAAGGCTCGCACCTCGAATTCCTGACACTTGTAGCCGTGCACTAAAACTGAGGCTGCGCACAGACCCGGCTGAGCCGGATTCGGGGCGGCGTGTGGCGACAGGAGGCGGCGGTGGGCCGAGGACTTGGAGGGTGTGTGAGTGAGTAAGAGTATTTTGAGCAGCGCTAGTGTGAACAGCATTTTTGCGACCAGTGAAGTTTAGACGGAAGAGTGTAACGAGCGAGTGATGCGGTCGGGGTGTTTTGAGGATGTTTTTTCTTGCAGGTGATATTTATGTTGTCCGTGGTAGCTTGCTGATTTCTATAATGGAAATTGCCGCACGCATTAAAGCTCCGGTCGGTGCTAACTGACACTTACTTTCCGTTCTCTAAAATGCAAAATATAATATAGTATTATTACTGATGTAGATAATTTTTTTATATAAATCATGATGATTAAATAATTAATATCCTATTTTTTAGGATAAGCAATAATGTTAATTGTGCATTTAAATAATTAAAAAAATTTAATTTACTCATTTAATAAATTATATTATGCCCAACATAAAATAAATGCTTCATTTGTATAATGACTTGTGTTTAATATGAATCATGAAATGCCTTATATTATGTAGTGTGAGAATAAAGTTGATCTATATTTCTCTTTCATCTTTTATATGTCACTATATTGATTTTTTTGCCTATTTTTATTTGTTAATTAATAATTTTTAATTCGTATTTGATATCAACTACTATCTTAAAACATTAAACATTAATCATTTTATTATCATAATTAATAAAAAATACATTTCTCGTAAGTAATCATCTACCAATTTTACTTTCTGTATGAATTTTTTCAAAAAAATATAACCGCCTACTTATTAAAATTATTCAAACATTAATATTAATTTTATTTTAATCTATTCAAATTAATTTTAATGTGACTAAATGAGAGTGTACTTTTCTTTCATATACAATTAGTGTTTGTGAATGATAAGGCTAGACAAGGACGGGAGAGGAATGATGATAGCACGCAATTCGAATTCAAACTTTCATATTGGCTACTGACTTTTTAGTGTTACTGACGTCATCTGTGTCAGGCATACAAATTGGATAGTGGCGTATTTATGGATCGGTACATTTCGATGCATAATAATTGGGTTTTAAGTTTCTTTTTTCTAATTTAACTTTTAATATTATTATATATTTTAAAAATAGTAATTTATAACTCCAGTTTCTCTATTCAAAATATATTTGCGACTGAATTTCCATATGTCACGACATATAGATAAATTTAGGGCATGGTTATGTAATAAATTGAATTCAAAATACATTAAAGCACTTACAAAAGAAACATATTTGTGTGTCCATATATACGTTTCTAATTTTTAATTATATTTTATTGATTTTAGTCGAATTATTGATTCTTTTAAAAATAAAACATGATAATATAGATTGAATTTAGCATATAAATATAAAAAATATTTTCATTTTGAACTTTAGGAATGAATTTATACTATACTCCCTCCGCTGTGATATATATTATTCTCTCTGTCCACTTTTACATGTCACTTAATCGAATTTTTTTGTTCACTTTTACTTGTCACTTAACAATTTTCAATGCGTATTTAATATCAGCAACTACCTTAAAACGTCAAACATTAATCACTTCTTTATCATAATCAATAAAAAATCTTTCATCACCAGTAATAATCTATCAATTTTACTTTTTGCACGATTTTTTTTTTAAAAAAATATCAACCACCCACTCATTAAATTTGTTCAACTGTAACATTTACTTCACCTTAATCTACTCAAATTAATCTTAAACGACATGTATTAGAGGACGAAGGGAGTATGTCGTTTAAGATAAAATTGAGTAGATTAAAGTGATTTTTAATGCTAGCGATTGAGCGAATTTAATAGGTAAGGTGATTAATGTATATTTTTAAAATTTTGTGTAAAAGATAAAATTAATGGATTATTAATGCTGCAGATTTATTTTTTATTGATTATGATAATGAAATCATTAATGTTTAATTTTTTAAGATAGTGTTAGATATTAAATGCACATTAAAAAATATTAAGTGACAAATAAAAATAGACAAAAAAATTAATTAAGTGACATGTAAAAAAATAATAGAAGAAGTACATTTAGGTGGATAGTCTCATTTTAAGCACCGTTATTTTGAGTGAGTGATTCAAAATATTTAGACGACGTATGTAGTTAGAATTATTACATATTAAGTAATAAATGGAAAGACAAATAAATGTATATTAATTTATATAATAAATATTAATGAATTGACACAAATAGATAAGAAGCTTCACAGAAAGGGAAATCTTAGAAGACAGCTAATCGCAAAAGGGATTTCAGCTAAAACGTGCAAGTCACATGGCGTGAGTAGGCAGCACACGAAATTATTCAAGTCTTTTTCTCTCTCTGCTTAACGTAATCTAAACAAAAGTTAATTAATACATCTAACAAGATTCATGGCATGACACGACAGCGATTAGAGATCCCGTGGTGCGCAGCAACAAATTTGATGCGAGTTAGCAGACGGTGTCGTTTTATCATTTTAATCTGCATTTGTTTTATTTCCTAAATTGATGCAATGATCTCCTCCTTCAAATCTGATTATCCTTTTTTCTGTTATTCTCGCAAATCTCAATCAATTAATAACAACACATTAGTGGGATCGTACATGAACGGAGCAATCACGGATTTTTCTTAAAATCCGAGATGGCTAAATATCCATGCTAGAGGTGAAGGCTCCACCTTGGCCGTATGTGTTGGGATCGTCAAGCACATTTTTGGCTGCAGATGCGGATGTGGAAATTGAAGTGAGGAAGATACAGAGAGTAGAGGTGAGAAGAGGAGAGAGGAGAGCTGAAGACGGTTGATAGGTTTGCTTGGTAATTGGTTATTGCTAATCAAATAAATAAAACTGTTACAGGTTAAAATGATACAACGACATCGTTTGCTCACTCGCAGCACACTTGATGCGTAACACGAGATTTGAATCCGAAAATTTAACTTTTTTTACGTTGTTATGAAAAGTACAACATTATTTTTCTTTTTTAGAACTCTTTGATTTGTAAGAATTTGAATAGTACGACACTGCAAGATGGCTTACAAGATGACTCATGTAGAAGTACAAGAACAACGATATACATATTGCTAATACAAGTGGCGGATGTACATGTATTTTAGGGGACCCCACTCAAAATTCTTTTTTGTTTATATTTATGTGTTATATTAGGTTACGAGGTTCAAAAAAGATTATAGTAAACCTTCTAAAAATTAAAACGACATCTTTAAATTTGAATTATATACCAAATGGGTAGGGATTCGTTGAGAACATCTTAAGTTGAGAATCGTTGTGGACAATTCTGGATCAATCATTATTTACATGAAATAACAATGTATTAATTATATGGTTTCCTTTTCTTGAGTTTGTTTAATATTCTTTATTAATTATATAAGATTCATTTTTTATTTATTATGAAACAGATTTACTTGCCATTTTGAGATTTCGTTTTGTATTTAATTTACCGGACTTTTTTTGTCTAGATTTTTTTCTAATTTACAAAATTTTGAGGAATATGAATAGTGAACATGAGGTTCACTGCTTAAATCACTATTCAATATGTTCACCACTTAGGTTCACTGTTGCAATATGTTCACCACATGGAGGTTCACTGTTCAAACAAATTATAAAAATATAAAAAAATATAGTTCAAAAAATATTCACTATTCATATTCCTAAAAAGTTTGTAAATTAGAAAAAGAATCTAAGACAAAAAAAATTCGCTAAATTAAATAAAAAATAAAATCTCAAATTGACAAGTAAATCTGTTCCATAATAAATAAAAATAAATCTCATATAACTAATAAAGAATAATAAATAAACTCAAAAAAGGAAACCATACAATTAATACATTGTTGTTTCATGTAAATAATGATTGGTTCACGTTTGTCCACAACGGTTCTCAACGTAAGGAGGTTCTCAACTGATCCACCCTCTATACCAAATATACTCATTTTATGAAATTAATTTATTATTGATCCATCTTAAAATCTTTTCTGGATCCGCACCTGACTGATACGAGAGACTCATGCAGAATTATTAAAAAAAATACTTACGAAGATGAGCTAGTTGCCTACAGAAGTATTCATGCCAAAAACACCTAATTTTAATATCAAAGATTTAATTCTTTGACATTAGAAATATTTGACCATCTCATCACACAAACATAATTCATTTCATATTATTATAATTCGATTTTTTTTCTATACCATTTTTCGTATATGTTTTTCGTAAATTTCTTCAAATTCAGTTACCATTTTTTCTTCCACACCCTTCTAACGCAAACAATTGACGTGGAACCGAAGATTTGGTTTGGTGTCATTTTCCCTTGGATCAATTTGCAGAAATTCTGTAATCTTTCAGAATGTGTTCACACATCATCTCAGGTGGGGTACCCTACTTTATCACACAAACACAATAATAAATAAATAAATAAATGATTGAATCGATCAAAGTCGGACAGCATGACTATGTCGAATTAATGGATTTGACTTTTTTTTTATATAGATAGTATATTAATGCAAAAAATTTTAAAAGGAATTTTGAATTATGACCCTCTATTTACTTGTGGTCTAAATTAACAAATTTGACTCAAAGAGCTTCCAGAGCCGCGTGACCTTGCAAGTTGTAGAATTGGTGGCCGCAGCCGGTTGTTTTAT
This sequence comes from Kalanchoe fedtschenkoi, assembly GCA_002312845.1. Classification (NCBI taxonomy): domain Eukaryota; kingdom Viridiplantae; phylum Streptophyta; class Magnoliopsida; order Saxifragales; family Crassulaceae; genus Kalanchoe; species Kalanchoe fedtschenkoi. The sequence continues at coordinate 3,523,877 of NQLW01000060.1, forward strand.
TGGATTATGGAATTTCTGAAGACCGAATATGCCAAAAGGCAGGTGAAAGTAGGATTTCCGGGGAGTCTTGGTTTTGCGGAGAGGAGCGCGTGGTCAAGATGACGGTGGCAGCTCGGCCGCGGTTCTGATTGATGGTGATTAACAGGGTTAATGGTGTTAAAAGAAAAATTTTTGTGCATCTTATTTGTTAAATTTGATAGTTCATCAGAACAAATATAAGTAGGGGACCGACATTGAATGATCGGAATCGAAATCTATAATTTTACTAGACCGGAGACGTGACCAAACCGGTCCAGAACGGAATTTATAATAAAAATTGAACATCAAAATAAAAACAAATTGGGTATAATTTGAGTAAGTGTCACTTTTTAAAAAGCTCTTGCATTAGCATTCGACTTTATGAAATCTTTGTTTCGGTAGCATAGGCCACATTACCAACCTAGGAAAACATCTGATCCAATTACTCCTGCTCCATACATATAAGCTCAAGTTCCACTTAGTCTCTGAAGCCAAATCTCACTGCATTCAAATCAAAGAAGGCGGCTTATTTTGTTTGGTCCCTCCCTACGAAATCGATTGATTTGAATTTGAGTTCAGACATTAGAAAGGATGGGGGAACATTATGGCAGATGTCGTTTTGTTCATTCTATATGGAGATGTACAGACACCATCCTCAATTTTGTGGCACTAAACTGATTTCAAAGAGTCAAGTATGAGGAGATTGGGTGTTGAAAAATCAATAGACAAGTATCGATCAATATGGATGGCCCGGGTAGGCTAGGGATAATAATAGAAGAAGAATTATTGGGTTTTTTTCCCTATTAGTTTCATGCCATGGAATTGTAAAGGGTTTAATATAAACCACATTTGATCGAAACAGTTTCATTGACTAGTTTTGCGACCATTGTAAATGAAGCTTTTGTTACTCGTTTAACACGATTCTTTTCTGATAAATTATTCTGTATGGAAGGAGTTTTCTAACCACATAAGTTCTCAATAGTTTAGCTGGAGTACTGAGATAATTGGACTTGAGATGATAAGAAATTGTTGACTAGTTTTAGATAGATCTATGTATTCACTTAGGATGCAAATATCTTTTAATTTTGGTATTGGATTAAGTGGCTTTATTTTAAACATTTTCTAAACAAAATCTAGTTTCGAAGGATATATGAGACACAATCTACCTGGTTAGAGATAGATGATATTTTGAGTTAGGCGTTCATATCTGTCGGTAAGATTTGACAGCTTACGCATGAAACGTTGAGGGTCTGAAACTCCACCTTTATGATATGCAGATTAAGTGATTCTTATATCTAAACTATTTAGCTTGAGACATTATCATTTGGACTATGAACTCATTAATATGGTATCGTCACATGATACTTTGACCAGTAATACGACGTATTGAAAAATTAAAATAATTTCACAATCAATGACAAACCGTCATGTGTCACTTTAAAAAATCAAAATATCACGTGACGATTTTTCATTGGTGGTATCCACCATCCACGTATCCACCCAATCAATAATTTCTTCACGCGGACCTGCTACTTAAGTTTGTGAATTTTAAGACAAGGTGACAAGAATAATGTTATTTATTTTATATTTTTTTATTAAAAAATATAATTTCTAAAGATAGCTGTGATAAGACGTTAGTTATAGTCTTAACCTTAATGCACGTTTAGTAGTCATTAATAAGAAATATTATTAGTGATGGTATCACAAGATTTTATAAACTTTTTTATTATATTTTGTTGGACTTTTGAGTATTTATTTTTCTCTCTCTAATTTTTTAACAAATAATTTCTTAAATATATAATTAACGATTCGTATCCTTTATAGCCATGTCAATATACAACAATTGCCAATCATAGTGATTTTAGCTAAATAATTCATGAGAAATTCATCTTGAGTATTGTGTACAGTTTTTGTATGTTTTTATTAGAGAAAACCTATTAGAATATTGAGATGTTTGTATTCAAGAATGTTGATAGCTAAGTCCATTTTTGTAATACACGTATATCAATAGTAGAGATCGTGGATATAGGCTCTGTAAAGAGCTGAACCACGTTAAAAATATTATGTGTTTCTATCGTCTTTTAGTCATATTATTATGTATTGGTACATGTTACTCGTGTAAGTGTCTCTTATCGTCGTTCCGCTGCACGTGTTGAGAGAGAGAAGCGACCTCTCCACCCTAACAGTATGCAAGACATGACTTGAATCTTTAAGTGTTTATTCAAGGCTAACACATGCGCATGATGACTACAGGAAAGCACATTTTTTTTCAGCAATAAATTTGTTCTGAAAAGTGATCGGAAGTCTAACAAAAAAGGAATCCCGACGATTCTCCAGCCATTATTTTAGCCATAACTAAGGAGCAAGAAGCAAACAAAATACTCAAAAAAATATATTCATATAAAGGGAAACATAATCGTTCGGAAAAGGTAAAATTGGAGGAATGCACAAGAAAGGGGAACGTGCGTACAATAAAGAAAAGATGGGCGCAATGAGCAAAGAAGACAAAATAGATATGTCTATTGTAATAATTGTGATAAAAATGGTCATTATGCTCGTGACGGTTAACATAACCATCAAAAAAGCAATATGAAAATTTCTAGCAATGATAGAAATATGGAGACACAGAAGACATTTATGTCCAATATTTATGCAATGTGATTAACACATGTTTTTGATCAAAATTATGAGATTAACTGTGATACTGACTATATTGTTGTTGATTATTGATGTTCTAATCATTATAAGAGAATTGGTGAAGCTTTAAAAAAAAATTACTGAGTTACCAAGTGAAATCATGTGACTACATAAACAACAAATTGCAGGTGATTTCTTCTTACTTTAAATTCATAAATCATGATATTGAAAAAAATATTTTATGTTCATATGGAATGAAGTATTTTTCATTTCGTTGTTTCCATCATCACGAAACTATGTCGAGTTTGATCATGATAATGTGGAGGTAAATGAAACGTTAAAACCGATAGATCCACAAATCATGAAGGGAGACTATTGAAATCTATATATATGCAATGTCAGCACAAAGATTAATATCAAAAAATAAAGAAAGATTAATATCAAAGTGACGACTTGAAAATTCATAGTTCGGAGTTCATAATTTGAACTTTGAGCATTAAATTGTATACTTTGTACTTTTAGTTTTGAACTCTGAAATATGAATTCTTAAATATGAACTTTGTATGTTGTACTTTAAGAAAAAAAATTAAAAAATACCTAAAATTGATCTTAAATTAAACCATATAATTTTTTACAATTGATTACGAAATTGATTTAAAAAAATCTATATAATTATATAAATTGATTTTAAAAATTGAAAAAGAGAGAGCTGATAACTCCATGACATTCGTCTGATCAATCAATCGGAAGGAGCCGATTAATTAAGACAAAGAGTAGTGAAATTATGTAGGAGAACACATATCACAATTTGAGAAGAGGTGTACTATAAAGATTCAACAAGAAAGTATACTTTTCTGACATGTGTTCAATTAAAAATCATTTTAAAAAGATTTAATTTTCTCAATGATTTAGATTATGTTTGGTTCAGAGAAAATTTGAGAAAAAAATTTAAAAGAAAATAGAATAAACTCTTTGTTTGGTTAAAGAAAAATGGAATCGGAAGAATAATTTGATTCGAACTCAGAGTATTCTATTAATCTCCTCTTAATTTTCAATCCTAACCAGTGTTCTAAAAGGCGCTAGGCGGCCCTAGGCGGTTGGCTTGAGGCCTAGGGACTAATCGGCTAGGCGGGGATTAGGCGGAAGGATTAATCGGATGATTAGGCGGAGTTATATATATTAATAATATATTTAATAATTAATTATAAAATTAGATCTATAAAATTTAATTTTATTTTAAAAATAAAATATATAAAATAATTAGGCGCTAGGCGGCTAGGCGGGACGTTTTTGAACCGCCCAGAGATTAGGCGGCCGCCTAAGCGGCTAGGCGGCCGCCTTTTAGAACAATGATCCTAACTAAATAAAAGAATATGGCGTTAAAATTTCTTTGAATCTAACGCAGCCTTAATCTCGCTAAAACTTAGTTTTTTTTTTCATATATATTTAATTTGAGTAGAGGTTAAAATCAATCTTTAGGGTGTAACGATTCGGTTCAGTTTGATTCGGTTTTTAATAAAAAAAATCAAACCGCTTGTTTCAAAAAATCAAACTGAATCAAACTATGCGGTTTAGTTCGGTTCGATTTATTGTTCATAAAATTTATTAACTAATTTAATTATTAAATAAGAAATTTTTCTTATAAATAATGATATAGATGTACTAATTTATATTATATATTTAGTTCAATTTAAATATGATCTAAAATATAGTGAAACCGTTTTGTTCAGATCAGTTCTGTTTGAAAAATATATTACAAAACGAACCGAACCAATAATTATCAATTTTTAAAAATTAAAACCCATAACCGAACCACTAACATCTTAAATTAAACCAAATTTATCATTTCAATTTGATTTAATTCCATTCATTAATTTATTTATTTTTATTTACAGTCCTATCAATCTTCCAATCGGCGGCTCGACGACAACGTAGATGAGCTGGCCCATGAAGCACGTCAGTGGACCGCCTCGGTTTGATAAGCTCTGTCACTCACAGACAACCTTGGGGTCAGTAGGTGATCATATAACGACATCTGACAAATTGAACGGTCCAATTTATCCATTCGTTCATCCACATCCACACAAAATTACGGCCATTCTGCTCCAACCAATTCAACTCATCTGAGCTTGAATAAATTTTTAGGTGGACACATTATGACATGGATTATGAACTCATCAATATGACATGATACTTTAATCAGTAATACGATATATTAATAAAATTAAAAAAAATTCACAATCAATGAAAAATCGTCACTTGTCATTTTAAAAAATCAAAATGTCATGTGACGATTCTTCATTGACGGTATCCACCGTCCACGTATCCACCCAATCAATAATTTCTTCACGCAGACCTGCTACTTAAGTTTGTGAATTTTAAGACAAGGTGACAAGAATAATGTTATTTATTTTATATTGTTTTATTTTATTGAAAATCATAGTGATTTTAGCTAAAACAAGACGGTTCCCCCAAAAATAGAGATGGTTGTGCAAACTATAATTTACTGTTTTAATTAATGTACACATGGTAAATGAAGAATGAATATCAAATTTCAAAACAAATAGTAGTACGCTATATTTGACTTTGCATTCCTGGATCAGATTCCTATGATTAATACAATATTCTTTCTTAATACTCGTACATAAAAAGTTGTGAAGTTGTAATACTTGAAATGATTAAGTGACCAATAAAAATGTACAAATTTTTCTAAATAATAAATAAATGTGAATGAATAAAAATTATATGGGTGAGGCACATCTCATAGAGAACCGGTGAACTTTCACATTTCTCCAGTAAAATTTAGAGGAAAAACCCCAAAGGAGCTCTGAACTATCACTGCTTACCCAATTACGGTCAGAACTACCATGATTTCCAAAAAGAGTGCGATGAAAAAAAAATTGGACTGATTTTCTAAATTAAAATTTACCATTACATTCTAAATCTAATATTATTGTAAGACTTAAATTTGTGTGCAAAAATTACGTCATTTGGTTATCAAAAGACATCATTTTTTTATGTACGCAAAATGATATAATTTATTTTGATAACCAAACGACGTAATTTTCGCACACAAATTTAAGTCTTATAATAATATTAGGTTAGAAATGTAATGATAAATTTTATTTTAGAAAATCAGACCAATTTTTTTTTCATTGCACCCTTTTTGGAAATCATGCTAGTTCTGACCGCAATTGGGTAAGCGGTGATAGTTCAGAACCCCTTTTGAGTTTTATCCCTAAAATTGATCGTGTATGCTTCTAATAAGAATTAAATTCTTATTCATAAAATCAACTTGTTGCTTGTCTGTACAAGTCATTTTTGGTCCTGCGGCCGTCTTAATCTCGAATGGTATGAAACAATAGCTTCTCATCAATGTGGACGGACACGGATCCGGTGCTGCGCAGCGCTTTGCTGCGAACACAAAACGATGTCGTTTTATGCTATAAACAATGTCGTCGCGTGTATTGTCATCCAAAATGACATCGTTTATAGCACTAAACGACATCATTTTTTTGTTCACAGCGAAACATTGCACAGCACCGGAACTCTATCTAGTGTTGACGGTCTGGATTCGTCCGCTCACAATGACAGATTAGTGTTCATAAGAATCTGAGATGATTGACGATTATAACTAGGCACAGGAAATTTACCACTGCATGCATGCTGGCCTTCTTATGGTATCCTAAACTACTGGACTAAACTACCCTCTAGCTCACCCAGTCAACCCCAAGTCAGCCCTCAACATGAGTCTCAAGGCTGAGGCTGCTCCGGCCGCCTTGTCCCTCGAAATCCCCGGTAAGCTTAAGGTTCATGTCACCTTATCCATGTTTCGGGAACAAAGGTGTTTCTTCGAATGTTTCTGAATGAATCATCGTGTGGTGATTTTTGTTACTAGAGAGTTCGATTTGTGATTGCAGTTTCGGAGGAGGTGGACGACAGCCCGATTGAGCAAGTGCGGCTGACGGTGCCTATAGAGGACGACCCGACGCTCCCGTGCCTGACGTTTCGGACGTGGGTCTTGGGGATCGCCTCGTGCGCCTTGCTCGCCTTCCTGAACCAGTTCTTCGGGTACCGCCAGAATCCGCTCTACGTGTCCTCCGTCTCCGCTCAGATCGCTGTCCTGCCTCTCGGGAGGCTCATGGCAGCGTATCTCCCCGCCCGCCCGGTCAGAATCCCCGCCACAAATTGGTCGTTTTCGCTCAATCCCGGGCCTTTCAACCTCAAGGAACACGTCCTCATCACCATTTTCGCCAACTCCGGATCCAATTCGGTCTATGCAGTGAATATCATCACAATTGTCAAGGCCTTCTATCTTAGGGACATCCATCCGGCTGCCGCCATGCTCCTCACCCAAACCACCCAGGTCAGTCCTTGTTCCTAATTTGCGCTATGTTCCATCCTCATCCTCATTTTGATGTTGTGTCTGGTTTCTAACTCAACTTAAGCTGCTGGGGTACGGCTGGGCCGGCATCTTCCGGAGGTTCCTAGTCGACTCGCCGTACATGTGGTGGCCTTCGAACCTGGTCCAAGTCTCCCTCTTCAGGTCCTCTTGATTCCGTCCGTCTCTTGTTGCATATAAGAGCATAGAACCGAACTGTTAGAGAGCCGTTGTCGAACTTACTGGTTCGGATGGTGCAGGGCATTGCATGAGCTCGAGATTCGGCCGAAGCGGGGCCTGACCAGGCTCCAATTCTTCCTCATGGTCATGACGTCGAGCTTCGCCTACTACATAGTCCCCAACTACCTCTTCCCGTCCATAACCGCGCTGTCCTTCGTCTGCTGGATATGGCCCAAGTCGGTCACCGCGCAGCAAATCGGCTCGGGCCTGAAAGGCCTCGGCATCGGCTCCTTCGCATTAGACTGGTCCACCGTGGCAGGCTTCCTCGGCTCTCCTCTCGCCACGCCAGGCTTCGCCATTATCAACATCATGGTTGGATTCTTCCTGACGTTGTACGTCCTGATCCCCACCGCGTACTGGACCAACTCGTACCAGGCCAAGAAATTCCCCATCTTCTCGTCCCACGTGTTCGACAGCAACGGTCAGAGGTACGATGTTGACGCTGTTTTGAACAGCACAGACTTCAAATTCAACAAACATGGGTACGAGGATTACAGCAAGGTCAATCTGAGTATCTTCTTCGTCTACGCATACGGCCTGAGCTTTGCTGTCCTGGCCGCGACACTGTCACATGTTGCACTCTTCCACGGCAGGTATGTATGTGTGTGTCTTCTACGGACCAGCTTTCGCGCTTCTCCAGACCCAACTCTTTTTCGGCTTTGTGCAGGACAATTTGGAAGCAGACCAAGGCCTCCTTCAGCGACAAATTCGGAGATGTTCACACCAGGATAATGAAGAAGAACTACGAGCCTGTGCCGCAGTGGTGGTTCTACACCATTCTGATCATCGTCATCGGGTTGGCGCTCTTCACTTGCGAAGGTTTTGGCAAGCAGCTGCAGCTGCCTTACTGGGGAGTGATGCTTGCGGTCGGCCTGGCTCTGGTCTTCACTCTCCCCATTGGAGTCATCACCGCCACCACAAACCAGGTTCACTCACGGCAGATTTTGAACTTTTAGCTTTGAATTTGAATCGGATTTCACCCCGAATCCTGAACCACCAGGTCATCCCCCAGTAGATGCCTTAACTTCATTGATACCATTTTGAGTTCTGATCTCTGGGCGGGATGATTTTTGCAGCAACCGGGGCTCAATGTGATCACCGAGCTGATCATCGGATACATGTACCCAGGGAGGCCGCTGGCGAACGTGGCATTCAAGACATATGGATACATAAGCATGTCCCAGGCAATCATGTTTCTGTCGGATTTCAAGCTGGGACATTACATGAAGATACCTCCAAAATCGATGTTCATCGTCCAGGCAAGAAGTGCTTGTCACACCCTTTTATAATGTTCGAACTCATTTTTTAACAACGGTACTTGTTGTTGTTGATGATAATAGCTGGTTGGGACTATAATTGCGTCGAGCGTCTACTTCGGCACGGCCTGGTGGCTGCTGGAGACGGTGGAGTTCATCTGCCAGCCAAAAAACCTGCCCAAGGGCAGCCCCTGGACTTGCCCTGGGGACGATGTTTTCTACAACGCCTCGATCATATGGGGCGTCGTGGGACCGATGCGCATGTTCGGCAAACTGGGACTCTACCCGGGAATGAACTACTTCTTCCTGATCGGCCTGCTGGCCCCGGTCCCGGTTTACATCCTCTCCCGCATCTACCCGGAGAAGCGATGGATCAAGCTGATCAACATGCCGATCCTCATCGGGGGCGCAGGGGCCATGCCCCCGGGGCGGGCTGTGAACTACTGGTGCTGGATCAGCGTCGGCCTGTTCTTCAACTTCGTGGTTTACAGGAGGTTCAAGGCGTGGTGGGCTAGGCACAACTACATCTTGTCGGCGGGGCTGGACGCAGGGGTGGCGTTCATGGCGATATTGGTCTACTTCACGTTGCAGATAAGGGACATCAACGGGATGAAGTGGTGGGGATTGGATTTGGATGACCACTGCCCTCTGGCTAGCTGTCCCACTGCTCCTGGGGTTAATGTCACTGGCTGCCCCATCTTTTAAGTCAAATTCGGATTTCAAATTAACTAATAAATGTTTTCTAAAATTAGTTCATTAGGATATTTAATTATTGAACCAACTTCCATAAATACCCCAATTCGGTCTGATTTTAATAACTATAATTTCGATACTTGAAAGGCTTTAAATTATTATGCCTTCAATCACTATAGGGTTTGCAGTTCAAAGACCTCCCTACACCAGAAACTATGATGTATTATAAATTATTAACTGATAGATTATTGCACCTCATTAAGAACAAGCTGACCTGAGAATTAGCCTTACAAACATGATAGTAGTGACTGTAAAGAATGCTGGAACCCTGATTATGGATGCTGCCTTGCAAGATCAGCCTCATCAAGCTTCACATCATGTTCGGGGCCTCAAATTTTGGCATGTGATGTTGTCGGCATTAGAATGTGAAGCCGATATACTCCAAGTCTCCAACATAGAGATCAAAACTGCTCAAATAGGACCTGGTTTATATCAAATTGGCTGCTTTTTTCTCTCCTGTTTATCATCTCCATCCTTCCATTTTCTCTTGATCCCGCCATTTTGAGCATTCTTTGGACCCTGGAACAGAAAATTGTCACCAGCGGAATTTAGGTGCATCTTTCATTACTTGATTCTACTTTGTGAATGGAGTCACTTAACTCATCATAAGATCGCTCAAACAAGAAAATAACTTAGAAGGCCATGTAAATTCAAAAGAGGGATGAACTAACATATTATGGAATGATAACAAAGAATAATATTTAGAGAATACCTGAGCGGAGAAGGTCTTCAAAGGGTTTTTACTTTTTCTCGAGGTCTTTGATGATGGACGCTTTGCAGGCTTGTTGTTTCCCATTGCAGCTTTTTGAAGCTTAACAAGCTTGCTTGCCTCCCGTGTTGTTGCATCCAAAAGGTATTCAGGCACTTCACGTAGGTGAAGAGGAAGTGGCTTCTTGCTCAGGACTTTGTCATGTTTCAACAGATCTGGTCAAAAATGAGTACAATAAATCAGCATTCTCCACTAAATGAAGACGATAACCCAGTAAAAAAATAACAAATGTGTTAAGCACGGCTTACCCAAGTCCTTCGGATTTGACTCAAAATGTGCTTTCAGCCTAAACAACAGAATCAATCAGTTAGCTTTCTTTCAAACACATTGCGCCACCAGGGGTGTAGCCTCGGGTGTGCAAAAGCAGAAACAGAAACAGAAACAGAAACAGAAACAGAAACAGAAACAGAAACAGAAACAAAAACAAAAACAAAAACAAAAACAAAAACATGTAATGTATTTATTCAAAAGCAACCAGTTTCCTTATTATTTTTCCTCTTCCTCTTCATTTTTTTTGTTTTTTTCTTACCTTTTTGTGATCAAACAAGAGTACAAAATTAGAAACAGACCACAAAAACAACATACATATAGATATTCCTGTGTCACTGTGTGTGGTCAGGACTTACTCCCTCTGTCCTCTTTTATATGTCACTTAACCGAATTTTTTTGTCCACTTTTACTTGTCACTTAACCATTTTCAATACATATTTAATATCAACAACCATCTTAAAATGTCAAACATTAATCACTTCATTATCATAATCAATAAAAAATACATTCCTCACCAGTAATAATCTACTAATTTTACTTTTTGCACGAACTTTTTCAAAAAAATATTAACCACCTACTTATTAAATTTGTTCAACCGCTAGCATTAACTTCACTTTAATATACTCAAATTAACTTTAAACGACATGTATTAGAGGATAGAGGGAGTATACCATAGCCATTACAAGTACAACATTGCCTCCAGAAAATTAAATAAAAATAAATTCGCTGAATGCATGATGAATAAAATTTGACAAACATAAAAAAAACAAATAAACAAAATTTTCAAAGGATTGAGATTCACTCACTTTTCAGAATTTAGAATCTCATTCCTCAGGTCTTGAGCACGGGCCTCCCTGACGGCCACTTTTGTCACACTCTTGGCAACATCCTGTAGTTTGCTTCCACTAATTAAAATTCTTTCAAGAACTTATTAGCTTGATTTCGTGAGACATGAGAGATTCTATTTGAAATAACATCCAGGGGGAAAATAAATATATTAAAAAGATCAAATATCAACATCATTACTTCAACTCTGTATCTTAAAGATTCCACAGCATTTTTTGTCAGCAACGGAAATGGTGCTATGAATCCAGCATCTTTGTTTTCATCATCTCCTAGAGAGGATTTTATATCATCGAAAATATTCATTTCATTCGGAGAAACCTATCAGCATAGTGAATCAGAGTTAGATGCTACATCACCCACCACAGTACTTGTAATCTTTAGTATAGTTAAACTCACTAGTGAAACAGAAGCACCCGTGCTATAACCCCTTCCAGTACGGCCAATGCGATGCACATACCCTTCGATGGTTAAAGGCATATCAAAGTTAATAACCTGAAAAACATCAAGGATGCAGAGGTATCTTATTAGATCACATAACTAACACATACAAAAGCAAGAACAACTATCAGCAGAAGAACAAAATTTCTGATGGAGATATATATCTGAACCAGTACCACAGAGGCCAAATGAACTGCACTTGCACAAACAAACTGTACAGTGCTCGTATTAGTTACGAAAATAACATACCGTGTGGACATTTTTGAAATCAATCCCTCGAACTACTCCGAATTCAGAGTCCAGCTTTGCTTTGGCATGCTTTCTTGACTTCTTTGTGTCAGCGCCATTGCTTGATTTAGTTTCCATATTCTCTTTTATTTGAGTCTCATCAGTCGCAATTAGATAATCAAAGAGACCAACATTGAACTCCTGAATATGAGGTGAATGAAATTGCGCCAATATGCAATCAACTCTATCAAAAGAACAACTGATTGTTGAGAACAAGGCATAAATCAATGATGTTAGCAAAGTACCTCCAGAATGTGAAGACGCGAATTCTGTGGCAATTCAGCATTTAACACAGCAGACCTGATCCCAAACTGTAAAGATATAAACAAAATAACTTAATAAGAAACATGACCATTGAGAAGCAGGGTCATGCATATGAACTACTATGTGCTACGCAATTCATTAATCTGTTAGTAAAATGAAAAATAGAGCACCATGTTTCTGCACTGCTATTCATAAAAATACAAGGTACAGTAACATGTCATCCATGACCCAGATAACTTTTACACAAAAGTAGAGTGTATGATCTTTATGTGTGTCCAACAAATTAAAAGAACTAACAATTATTTTCAAATACTATAAATATTTACAGAACGAAGATTGAATGTAAATCTTAATCAGATGTGGAACAATGAACACGACCTATCCATGGCCGAAACCAACAAATTAATCAGTACAGAGTGAGTTGACAACAAACCACATTCTAAGGCATTATCATTCCTCAACCTATACACCAATCTAGTGCTGCAAGTGAATCGGCCATCAAAACTTTCCCAATAGGATAAAGAAGATATTGATAGAAAGCCAAGGTAGAAAGATTAGATATTACTCGTTAAGGAGTAACCAGTTTACCTTCTCCAAAAATAACCTCAATCTGAAGCCCATGTCGATAGTGTTGGTGTATATCAGCACCTTTTTCTGAAGTAGTTCTAGCTTTAAAATAGCTAGAATGTAAACTAACTTGTCATGAGCACCACATGCAAGCTGAAAAACAAAACCAAACGTTTTTAACGTCGTACAGTCAACAGCGCGGCATATGAAAAATTGAAAAACACAGTTAGCTACTCTTCAGAAAGAAATATGAATATGATAAAAGGAAGCACAACCGGCTAATAGTTGGTCCATAAACAACAATACAGATCAACTCTTACCCAAAACTGTTGAACATTTTGAGGGATGATATCATCTTTAACTTCTCCCATTTCTGGCAATGTCAAGATGTAAGGATTGTGTAAAATAAGCTTTTTGAGCTTCTCGACATCAGAGCTGCAATTTTTAAGTTCAGAAAAATCAGTTACTAAGAGAACCTTGCAGCTGCTAAATATCTTTATGAGATGTAAGTCATTTTCTTTCTTCAATGACTGTCAGACATGTTTATATTTTCATGTTGTCCTATTCAACTGCATTCAGAAGCATAAACATATATAAATGGCAAAACTTTTGAGGGAAAAAGCAACATCTGTTACACAGCGTGCAATTCAACAAGTGATGCAACTTATAGCCTCTCCGAAAAATGCAACTATGTTTCTTAGTTGGAAGTCACAGCTTCTTTGTTATGTTAAAATACTCATTTACCTCGATGTAGCAGACATTAGGAGGCACTGGCACCGTCTAGGTACATGAGCAGTAAGAGCTTTGAGATCTTCTTCATAACCGTATGACAAAAGGAGATCTGCCTGGAACATAATTAAACATCATTGTTCTGATAGTCACCTCGAATGCTGTTTGGTTCTCTGATAGAGTTATCACTGTGAACTCATGTGATTTTAGTTCAACCATGCAATCCACGACAGTACATGAAAACCTTGATTGAACACTTAAAGAGTGTGGAACCGCACTTAAACAAGATAACGTAAACAAATAAATTAAAAAATAAGAAACAATGTATCTAGACAACTATTAAAGTTTCTTTTTCACTGAAGGACTTGCTGGCCAAAAACTGGTAGCCGAACAAGTCATTGTAACAGAAAAAGATGTCAATTTTCGAACATCACAATGGCCTTATGTTGCAATGTTTTGGAAAGGGATGAAGTTGAAGCTACATCGACCTAAAACAAGATCGCATAATAAGATAAAGAGATGCGGCAAATTCAAACTAACAATCAACTTGAAATACACCGACATGCTGAAAAGGCACAACTGTAACCAAAAGAGTAAACAATATGCACCTCATCGAGAACAAGCATTTCAAGACAATCCGTGATCGAAGCTGCTTTGAGGAAGCCAGATGACAAACACTTAGGGATGCAAGTTGGTGTAGTTACCAAAATATCAGGTGGTCCAGCCAAGGCAATGCGCTGCACAAAAATCAAATAACACCGACCAATCACAAACTTCACACTGATGCACGAAGTGCGATGTAAGAGCCTATCAAATGCGAATCTGACCATATCTGAAGGGGTTGTGTTAATAGATAATTGAGCAACTTTCAACTGCACCCTGCATAATTCAATGAGAGATGAAACCTCCGCATAAACCTGTAAAATGGAAAAATCTTATAAAAAATAGAGATACAAATGATTCGTTCGAAGATGAAAGAGTCAGCAGAATTTACTTGCTGGCACAGTTCTCGAGTTGGCACAAGGATAAACACACTTGGGGCAAGCTTGCTTTTTGGACCGGAATCAGAAAATAACTTTTGCAGCACCGGAAGAAGATATGCAAAAGTCTTCCCTGAACCGGTTTTTGCACGAGCAACCACATCCTTTCCTTCCTTCAAATTCAATTACAAATAAGCCAAAAATTTCCCTTGAAGTACAAGGAAAAAATATTAGGTCTCGGAACAAAACTTACAAGGATGAGCGGTATAGCAACCCGTTGTATTGGTGTGGGATTATCAATGTTCTTTTTGTTCAATGCACGAATCAGGCGAGGGTCCACCCCCAGTTCTTCGAAAGTCTGATCTCCATCTTCCACTTCTTGCGTTCCTCCTTGGTTGACTTGAGCAGGATGATTTTCGTTTCTACCAGCCATGAAAAATCTGGCGCTAAATGTACGTTCACAAGCAAATAATAGTCTGCAAAATTACAACATCCAGCAGTAGCCAGTCTAATGTGATGCAGTCGGCATAACTGGGAACCAAACCAACGATTTTCAAAACGATTAATAAAAACGAAGCTTACCGGATGAATTGAATCTCCGGCGGGTTCAAAGAGATACAGCGCTGCCGATTTCACCTCGAAAGCGGAGTTTTAGGGTTTTAGACATGGGCGCGCCTGCGATGAGGATTTATGGGGCCAGATTTGAATTACCAGAAAGATGAGTCGCTCAAGCCGAATTTAGCTGCTTAGTGAAACCGAACTAATCGAGCGGTTCGACTAATTGAACCGGGAATGGATTGAACTCCAAATTAGAAAAGAAAATGGGAATAGAAGTAAATTTTCTATGGAATCCATCTCAATTTCACTGAAAAATTCACAGAAAAATATTCAAACACTTGCTTTTTATTAAAAAAATTATTTAATTTTTTATCCTCTAATTTTTCCTAAACCAAATAATAAATTCCTTCCTATTTTCTATCAAATTTTTTCTCTTAAATTTACCCCAAACCAAACACAGTAATGAAAGGAAAAAAACTCAAAAAAATCTTGAACTATCACCACTTACCCAATTGCGATCTCATAATGAAATGTATCATATTATCTAATAAAATGAAATTATTTAAATTCATATTTGTGTTACATAGTTGCACTGCAGGCAATATTTGATGTCTGAAACAATTGATGAACACATGAAGAAACGAACGAAAAATTCCTATGATAACTACGTTCAACACTTGACAAACACCAAGTCGGTTAGCTGCCAGGTCGACTGCAGAGCCACTGGCTGAAGTTTTCCTTGGCTTATATATTGCTGGTATGCAGATACTCAGCTGCGCACGCCACATTATGAAGCTCCAAGACTCGGTTTGCATATCCAAGATGGTAGACGACATTAAACAAAACTATGAGTTGGATGTCTGGTGAGACATGCTGTCCTGTTCTCATCACTTCCCAGCTGCATACTCCTTCTCCAGGGTAATGAACTGGACCTTCAGTCGCTCCTGTAGATTCACTACGATGTTCTTTGTGATTCTCTTCTGGTGTCTGGTGCTTTTTAGCCACGATATTCCGAAGAATACATGCACGTTTTGTCCCTGTGATCTAGGGGGTAGATCCTCGATTTGGTATTTCAAGTGAAGCTGCAGGAAATGGTTCGTATCCCCTATGTCAGGTCATGAACAAGACACCAGAAAATGAAATAGTAGTGAAATGAAATATTGCGATTCTTACAGTGAAATGATCACCGAGTGGAACTCCATGAAGAGTCATGACCTCTTCGATGACCCAGCCATTTTTGTCAGGAATTGGATACTTTTGCTGTGTGCTTGTTACTTCTCCTCTATACCGAGATAAGTTTTTTGGGAATTTGAAATAAATCTGCCGCTGGAATGTGTCAGCCTTCACCATTTCCCAGGGGGTGTGAGAATACTCAACATACCCAGACTTAGTCATCACCGCATCTTCCAACTCCCCGCCATCAAACATTCTAATCAAGCCTTCAGCCTGTAATGCCCAGGAAAAAAATCAATAAATAACGGTGATATCTGGAAAGCAGCATCCATACTGTGCCAACAAGATAAACAGAGCTTGATTGAAGAGTTACTGGATCTGCGGAGGAGTAAACATATGTAGTATATAGAAATAGAGTGGGGGAGAGAAAGCTTACAGGAATCGGAACTGCACAGGAATACACCTCAGACATACTGACATCCTCATCGACAAGTAAAGATCCACTCTCCTCAGACTGTAAGGTTTTAGTTTCAGACTGTTCATCGACTATTAGGACCTTCTGCTCAGGGCTTAAGGATTTCGCCTTCCATAGAGCCATAATGGTTCTGTTACAGTGAAAATACAACTGGTTAGCCACTCATAGAATCAGATTTTACTTGGTTATATGTTAAAACTTCGAAGTAGTAACTGCAGGACAAAAAAAATTAGAATCTTCTTCGGCTTCACTTACTTGTGTGCCACATTAAAAGACACAAATGTCTGGAAATGAAACTTTAGCCGGCCTTCTTCATCTTGTGTTTTGGCGCCGTGCTTTGCATCCATGCCTCTACCTACTCGTAAAGTCATGACGATTATAGGACTGCCCATTGATGCAAGAGTTGGAGGTAATACTTGAATATCTTCTATGTCTTCCCATAGAAAAAAGAACTTAGTCTTTTGTCCAAATAAATTCCCATAGAACCCAATAATTCTCGCGGATAAAAAAAGCCGCCCCTGAAAAAAAAAAGGACGGGTTTGAGCTGGTAAGACAATTTATAGGACTTAAAGAATATAAAAACAATGACTTTACTTAGGTAAAGTGAACTGGAAACTTCAGAAAGAACACCTGAAATGGCATTTTGCGTTTCAAGTGGCAGGTAAAGTCATTGATGAGAAATTCCTCCGGCGGAAGGCAAAACATCTTTTGGAAAGCAGAGTTTGTTTGCGGAGATCGAACATTGATCTGTAATCATTTATAGTCATTAGAATCAATTCATCCGTTAACTCTTCTCTTTTAGGTCCATGCAACATTCAAAAACAAAGAGAAACTTCCATACCTTTTGTCCAACTTCCTTCTCCATCTTGGTTAAGTAATTTCTCACAACATCACTGCCTCTACTATCATTTAAGAAAATCCTTAGATGCAACTTGGACTGATGCGCCTGGGCTAAATTTCCCCTTAGAGGAACCCACACGTCAGCAAGGTCTGATATATTAGTCTTTACAAAATTTACTTCTGCATGACCCAGGGATGTAGCCTCATCAAAAGGCCCGTCAAAATCAAAAACATCAACATCCAGCACTGATGGAGGCTCATCCATTGCATCAAATTCAAATATCTCTGCAATGGAATTATCAACTGTTAAAGTTCAAACTTCAAACAGTAACAATTTTCCACTAAATTTACATTTTATGTTATTTTATTCAACTCTGTACAATAAATAAGGTATGATGTCTATTCACATTACCATTCCATAAAGGATCACATTTCTGGAACTTGATTGAACTAGTTCTTGTTTTTCCATTGCAAGTGAAAACCACATAAGGGTCTGAAAACCCACTTGAATCTACTGCTGCCAGACTAGAACCTTCCATCAATGCCACAGTTAACAACCACCCCTTTCCTTGTGCTTTGACTCCATGATCAGTTCCTAAAGATATAGTAGAAGAATCAAATACTACTTTTAAGTAGACAATGTGTTGATTTAGTGAAACTTCAACTCCACACTTAGTGTTTCCTGGCATAGGCTACAAAACAGTCGTAAGCTGAAACTCGTAAAGGTTCAAATATGCAGAAACTCTACATGGAAGGCTCCGTTTAACAGGGTTTAACATATCGGGAGAGAGGCTCTCTAAGAGATGCAGTGTGATAAAAAGTAGAGCAAGAAAGGCCTATGGTTATCAGATGATCAATGTTGTCTTATGCACCTCAAACATCTACAAGATACAGGTGAAGAGATGACGATTACCTTTTTGCACCCTAGCTTGCATGAAGCGTGCAATGAACTCTAACACCTGTTTACCCTGGAGAACCAGGATACCAGATACAATGAGTTCACCAACTGAATCAGGCAAGTCTAGCCCTACGAACTCAATCCCTTGTAGAGTGCTGGGTAAAGCTAGAAAAATGTGAACAGCTACATAAAGTCCTACAACAACTGCAGAGAGCACTGTAAAATTGGCAAAATATTGAACTGCAAGCTTCCAGTCTGATTGCGGTTCTGCCTGCATGGTGGTTAAAAGTTGTTCCTTGTTGGAGCCAAGGTCTTTCGAATCCAAAGGCTTAACTTTCTGAGATAACAAGCTTGCATATTCCGCGTAGCTATCTTTTAGGCCTTGTCGAGCCCCACCTTCTATCATACTCTTCATCATAGTACTTTGCACAAAATTCATCCGCCATGAGATCAGCAGACGAGAAGATTGCTCCCCAGATGGTATCTCAGGCCCGGGAGTGATGCAGAATAGTAACTCTACCTTGAAGGTATTCCCATACATCACGTCAGGAGTGCTAACGGAAGCTAGAACTGCAAAGTTCTTACCATCAGCTTTTAAGTAAGTCTGCTCCTCAGTGCCTTTCACGGCCTTTATCAACTTGGTTGCAGCTTTGACATACGTAAGGACTCTTTTCATAGTCGAGCCTTCATTTTCAAATTTCCACCTGCCAATTTCAACTTCTGTAGTTCCCTGTAAATCAGCTAAAGACATGTAAAAGTCTGACTCTGGAGAATGAAGCAGAATGTTTAGATCTTGTGGTGAAATCATGTACAGTTGGTCCAAAAGCACCCCTCCAGGTAAATTACTAGGCATATCAGTTCCTTGGTCTTTCGATTCCAGTACCCCAATCATTTCTACAAAACTAGACAAAAACTGGTCTTCAGAGTTCGTAACTGGAGTCCCTGGAACTGTATCTTCTTCAAGTATTTCTGGTAAATCTGTTCCTCGGAGAGAGGTAGATGATGGTGTTGTATCCCCCGTCTTATTGAACATTTTGGCAAACCTGCCAGTTAAACCTTTATGCACTGACGCTTTCTCTTCTCTAGCAGAAATAGAACCTTCAAACCTCATAGGTGAAGGTGACTGTGAATAAGATCTTGGAGACCCTAACGGCGAATCATCAGACCGCTCAAATGACCTCCGTGCCAGTGATGAACCATTTCCGCTGGGTTCTGTTTTCGTGAAATAATTGTTACTTGCAAAATAAATAGATAGAAGAATTTCACCTGCGAAATATCACCAAGGCTCTTAGTAGAAATACAGACAGTTGATCATAAACTTGAGTAGTTGATTTTGCTACATACAATATCATTAAAACCAAAGTTGTGCTACTATAAATCTCCTGAAAGGATCATCGAATTGACTTGAATGCACGCAGGGTAATTAGAGAACCTATGAATGACAGTGCAAGAGATCCGGTGAAGGAGCTTACCACATTCCTTATTCTTAAACGTCTTATCTTTTGGTTTGAGGGAATACCACGCGGTGCCAAGCGACTTGAGCTCATTATCAAAAACATCAGAAACTGGAAATTTTAACAGACCAATGAAGTCATCATTGAAATACCTGTCTTCATCCAAAACGGAAATCAGCAGTTCTTCACTCAAATCCTCAACCCGAAAGCTAAACTCTTCGCCCCAGGAAGGGTTCAAGCTCTTCTTCACCACCTTCGTCCTGCTCCGTTGCCTCCCTATCTGCAACCGCACATACGGGTCACTGAACCCATTCAGATCCAGAGCCGGAAGGTTTCGTGCCTCAATCACACGCACCACGAGCTTCATGTTGAAGCCCCTAATTCCCCCCCAGCTACTCCAATTCTCTCTAAACTCTTCCCCAACAGAATATTCTCCTCACCTTAAACACCTTTTCTCCACCCGAAAGGCGATCAAAGCCCCACAAACCCAGTCACAGGAATGCCATTCCCAGGAAACCACATGACCTCCAATTGCATCTGCACTCAATCACACCCCGGCACTAACACCGGTCAAACTCCACACGAAAATACTCAAACCCAGAACCAAACCGACCAAATCCAACCCAAAGGCCGGCGAAGACAAAACTGGAGCCAAATCAACAAACACCTAAACAGCAGGCACACTAAGTAGCAGCTTTTGCATCAAGAAAGCAGCACCAGAAAAACGATATGAATCGACATCAAAGCAAACGACTTTTTCCCACTTTTTACATTTATAAGTATAAAAAACGCACCCTAGGGATTAAGCGGACGTAGCTCAGCGCCACGGCTGATGGGGGCAGCAGTACCGCGTAGACTTTTGACTTGTATTAAATCCCCAAAAAAAAATCTGAAAAAAAAAAAAAAACGTTTTCGTGGGTATGAGTAGGTCACTCTGGCGATGAAGGTGGGGGCGAACTGCGATAATTCGTCGCACCTTCGCTATGGATGGCGGCAGTGGAGCGGATTGACCGGTCGTAGACTTGTCTACGTGGCTGCGGGATCGGTGGCAACCGGAGAGAGGAATCGACATTGGAAGATTTAATTAATAACTGTGAAAATGGAAGCTGTAAATTTGGAATTAGATTGGACGATGCGCAGGTGTACGTTGAAATTAGGGCTTTTTTCTATTACTATTTACTATGTTTATTTATTATATTTCCAGTTTTTTATAAAGGAAATGAATTTTCTGCATAATAAAATAAAAATAAAAATGAATAGCCTCTTAAAACATCACGGTGAGTAGGGGTGTCGGACTGTCGGCTCATTACAAGTACTTGCCTACCTTAAAAATAAATATGAGGTTAACATGAGTGGTGAATAATTCGACTCATTTATATTCAAAAAGAAGATTCATTTATGAGTTCGAGTTAAATTTGTTGAACCCTCGAGCAGGCCCGGTCTTAAGTTTCAGTGGGTGGGCAAAATTAAATAATGGATTTTCTGTTTTCATATTTTTAAAGATTTTAGTCATAAAATTTTTAAATTGTAAAGTTAGTTCAATTGGTTTAACATTCTGTCATGTAAAGAAAATATATTTATATTTTTTAATTAAGTAAACTTAACATTTTGGGGCCCTCAAGAGTCGGGCCGCCCACATGGATCAAGTTAACGAGCCGGCCCTGCCCTCGAGCCGATTTATAAAAAAATTTATATAATTATAAAATTATTAGTTAAGAAAGTGAAATTTATAAACTAAGTGCTGCGTTTAAATTTCGATCAAACTCGTTTAAAATCTAATTTATCATATATATTAAACGTATATTAAACCCATCTAAATCGCTCAAATAAAACTCGAACTCAACTCGTATTTGTAAGAAAAATAAATGAAGCGAGATTGAAAATATATTTTAAAATCCCATTAATACTCTGGCTCAAGCTTCATTGTCAAAATTGACTTATTTACCATTGATCCATTACCTGTTAAAACTTAACTGTAAAATTTTTTTGGCTAAGCTTCGGTTATTTTATCGGCTAACAAATTCATGGCTAAACATAAGATTAGGTTACCAGCTTATATATTAACCGGTTAAGCTAAATGTTAGGTTACAGGTAAGAGTTAAAAGAAGAAAAGAGGGGCAAAACCACAAACGTTTAGACGGCCAAGCCAATAACCTGACCGGCTAACCGGCTGGCCCCGGCTAAACCATCCCCTCTGAACGCTTCTGAGTTTGCAAGGGTGTTAATAGGTATTATTCCAAATTTTACCATGCCTACGGATAAGAATGTGGTAGTAAGTCTTACTATTATCACATTTGTTACTCTAAAACAAAGTGCTAAGAAAGAGCACTGTACAAATATCGGCTAATAAGAATAAGAAGAAATGATTTATATTAAGTTGTTGAACCGTGATCCAAAAGCCTAGTGCTTCAAGTGAGGGGAGATTCTTGAGTAAGAGCAAAAGTCCCACATCGGCTAATAAGGAGAAAAAAATATGAGATATATTAGATTGTTGAATCAAGACTTACATGCACCCCGAGTATCAAAAACGCCGCGGAGTGTGAGAGTGACAATCCAATGTGCAAGTGAGTTGGTGGAACTAGAGATCTGGGACAGTGATTAAGAACATAGTTTAGATTCCGAGAGAGAAGGGGGAATGTCAACGGTACACCTATGAAGAGAACTCGTGCAATAACGAGTTGTATAACAAAGTACTGATTGAGGGGAGTATATGACATTTTTTCAAGTGAAAAGAATATTGTTGAGTAAATAGCACTTGACAACCACATCGGCTAATAAGGAGAAAGAGATGTGTCTTATATTGAATGGTTGAACCACAACTTACAAATCTAGATTTTTGAGTCACTGGGATACAATCTAATATAAACAGATCCAAAAATTCAACACGTGGTAATATATAAATATATATTTTTTCTTAAATACTATTAGATGAGTAATTTAATTTAACATATGTCTATCAAAAACTTCCACTGATTTTAATATATGTCTATGTCATTATAATTATCATGACAGATTTTATGAAGTTTACTCTATTAACTAAACTAACAATACTTTTTCATTCAAATATTGTTTAAAACGTTAGTATAAC
>NQLW01000060.1:3548129-3566299 GCA_002312845.1 Kalanchoe fedtschenkoi
GATTCGAGGGAAGACGTGGGCGGATGATTAATCCACTTGACTTCGAAATTATTCTCCCTGTTTATCCATTTATCCAAACTACACCGCGTTTGGTACAGATATGAGAACAATCAAGTGCCAATAAACAAAAGTATAAAATTTTATATTCGATGATTATTGATAGTTGAGTTGACTGTGAGTCAAATTATTAGAATTGACCTTAATTGAATTTTGTACCAATTCTCACTTACACCAATTTAACATTTATCATGTGAAATACTTAGAAAACTTGGTTGTGTGGTGTGTGTGGAATTTCTTCTCGAAATTTAAGCCGGATCGCAAGAGATACGGTTATCCGGATTCAAAAAAAATATATATACAAAATCATACTTACACTTGTTTAAATTTATAAGCCCACGGTTTTTTTGCCGCGATTAAAAGTGAGAAAATATGATAAATAAAAATTTAATAAATTTGGTTTAAAATAGAATAATTATTAATAATCCCAAGGAATGGATTTTCATTTTAATAATTAAGAATATTTAACCCACCAAAATAAGTATGATTATTTACTTCATATATATTAATATTCGAACAGCTATCAAACAGGTAGGTATGTACACCGGTCCAGAATCGGTCCGGACCGGAATCGGAATCAGCATCTCTTAAGGACCAAAGACCGGACCGGACCGGAAAATTTCGGATTTGGACCGGATTCAAAAAATAATTAATTTTTATTCGAATATTAATAAAAAATATTTTGTTATTTATATAATAATAAAAATTATTTAATTATATAATTAAAATGGTGAAACCGGTTCATTTCAGTCCGGACCGAAATTTTTTGGGTTTGGACCGGACCGGACCAAAAATCAGAATCAACAAAATCAGTGGACCGAAGACCAGACTGGAATCAATCAATCTGGTCCGGTTCGGTCCATTCTGATCTGGTTCCGGATCATTTTTCGGTCCGGACCGATTTATGTACACCCCTAGAAACAGGTACCCTTAAGTTCATAGCTACAAAATGGCGAATTATATTCTAAGACTTGTTAATAAAAATGAAACCATTAATCAGTGATAGAATGGCATGAGTTGCATAAAGTGTATTCTAAAATTAATTCAATAAAGTGTTAGCATATGAAAGTGTCACCGCGATCACGCTATTTTTATGTCGACCAAATGTTAATATGAATTATATAAATAGGAAAAAATGTTTGAATTTTTCGTGAGCAATTATTATATATTTTAGTTAAAAGCCAAGAATTTAATTTATACAGCCATACATGTAATGTAATATATCATCAATAATACACATGTGCCTAAATATTGTTTGACATACATACCCAATTAAAAAAGCATTCATTGTGATTTAGAAGCCAAAGAATGACCAATTAAAAATAATTTCTTATTTATTTGATAGTAATTTGTAGAAGGATTAAAAGGGTATAAATTATTTATAATTTTATGGCTCCCCTACATGGAGAATTTGTCAGCAAATATTTACGAATTTTCTAAATTCATCATTTTTTTAAATGAAATTCATCTCGATCATCTATTTTTTAAAAAAATAGGTTTACTTTATTTAAAAAACCACCAAATCATGCCAAAGACTCAGCTCTCAGATTCAATTGAGTCAGTCCAAATTCAATATTGAATCAGAGCTTATGTTTGATTTGGGGCATATGTGGTACATAGAAACGCAAAGGCGCACCACATAGAGAACACATGTCACAATGAAAAGAGATAGAGAAGTAATGATAGAGAGGGGCATGTAACATTTCTCTAAATGAGTGAGAAATTATTGAATAGTAAGTCCTTGACGAATTATTTCGCATCGTTAAATAGAAGGAAGACGAGTTGATTTATAATGGATTATTGAACCTTTACTAACAAATCTAAAATTTTGAGTTAAAATAAAGATATAGTACAATTAAGTCAATCAAAATTTAATATGACATCTTAAACAATTACTCAATCTAGAATGTATATATATGTGTGATACATGATGGACGTCAAGCACATGAATAAATGCACCGCAAATGTGAAGTATGCTACAAGATGTTGAGTGGACTGATTAAATCAAAGAGACTGGAGCAATGGCTGAGGATGTGAATTGGATCACGATGAGAGATGGGAGCAGGGCCGGCCCCAGCAATTTGGAGGCCCAGTGCGGAACAAAATTTGAGGCCTTGACCGATATAAAATTTAGTTTACTGTCAGACTAAAATCAGCACTGCCATATACAAACTGAGGAGTCCATGCAAGAACATTAGCTTATTAACAAAAACAGTAACACAATAAGCTTATGCTAAACAATAAAATTGCAAAAAATTAAAAACAGACACTACAACTAAATTTTAGGTAAACCAATTCTCGTCGGCCAGCACACGAACTTAGCCGGCACACGGCCAGTATCGCATGAAAACTAATATTAAAAATGTGTTGGTCGGCCACCTCCGTCAAACATTTATATGAAATTCTATTTTTATTCAAAGAAAAGTAATAGCTGGACTTTTTTTTTGAACGTAATATAATACTTATGATTCAATAGCATGGCGTAGTATTCGGAATCACTCCTAGAAATGAAACTAAATCACATCAAAATTCAATCATAGAAATTAAACAAATAGCATAAATTTAAGCAAATCAATTCGCCCAACATTATTGAAACTGATAATAACCAGCAGCAGGAGCTCAAGCTTAGGGAATATCCCAAGGTTGGGCTCAGGCACAGCCACAACCATACCTAGCTGCGAGAGGACGACCTGACACGCCAGCCTGGAGTGCTTGTTGAGGACTCGCGCCCTGGAGCTCCTCCGCAGCACGTACTGCTCGTTGTCCGACGGCGGCAGGAGCTTCTCCAGCCACTCCTGCGCGATGTTGACCTCGCACTCGGCGGAGCAGGCGTCGATGTCCTCCAGGCGGTGCGAGGCCGGATCGATGAGGCCGCTGCTGGTCAGCGCCTTGAGAAGCGTCTGGCCGGAAAGTCCGAGATCTCGTGCTTCTGGCCCTCCGGATCGATCGCGAAGAGCTTCACGATCCGGTCGGAGACCTTCGCGGAGGACGAGAATGATGATGGCGTGGCTGTGAATCTAGCACTGAGGTTGTTGGCTACTCCTTGCAAGAACTAACATAGAGGCTTCTCTTGCGAAAGGCCTGACTTGGTGGCAGCGAGGGGTCTCAATTTGGAGGCCTCTGAAAATCGGAGGCCCTGTGCAACTGCACCGGTTGCACCTGCGCAGGGCCGGCTCTGGATGGGAGATGCAAGAGCACGCCACATGTCACAAACAAAAATTCATAACAAATTCATAATCATGATGGATCCCGTTTATTTTTTTTCATCATTATAAATGATCTTATTTAGAGTACTGCTTTCATACAACATGAGTAATAGTAGGTAGAACTTATTTAATACTGTTAACTAATATCTAATAAGTTTTTGTATTCATATATAAAATAAGTAGACATTTGTATTATTTGAATTTATTTGATTGTATTTAATCGACAATTCAAAATAACTTAGATCCAACAAGGAGTGTCACAAAAAAAAAAAATCCAAAGTCAAGCTAACTGCAAACAACGAATAGTAAGGAGGGGATTTAACACAGATTATGAGAGAGGACCATTCCCTTACAATATACTAGATTGTAGCTGAATGAGCACTTCATCAACTAGACAATTAAGAAAATTAGTTGATGAAACTAGTTTGAAGCTAACAACAACCATCCAGCACAAATATTAGCCTATGTCGTCGAAATTGCCGATGAATTGAATATGAGGGAGTTTCACAAGTCAATCTTATTCAAGACATTCTTATACCTAAGACCGCTTGTTACCTTAGCGTGAGAAATCACTCATTAACTCTTGTGTGAGTCAACAGTTTTGCAGCACGAACTAAATGAATTAGATGTTAATTTAAATTGTCTTCCATAATGAATAAGTTCAATTTTAAATTTAATAAAATGAATTAACAACAAACTAAATTTTTAAATGTATTTTTTTTAATAAACTCCGTCAATTGAACCATCATCGGTTGGATCGGGTTCCTGGCGAAGCAACGATTGCATGTGGCCCAGTAATTCGGCTTGAGGCACTCATCTTTCTGGTAATTCACATTCCACCCTCTCGCTCGCTCCGAAACTCACAAGGCTACCGCGCTCTGGTCTAAACCCTAGATCTCTGTTCCAAGGTGAAATCGGCATCCCGAAACTGTATCAATCGGTAATCTCAGTTTTTCTGCTCCGATTCCTTATTTTTTGTTTTGATTCCCGGCTGTGTTTCGGATCGATGCGGTTGATTATGTTGTGGTAGGAAAAGCTGAAGTACGAAATTCACAGATTGTGGAGATGCATGGTTATGTGTTCATTGCTTGAGTTTCTTATTCTGGTTTTGTTTCTGAGTTCAGATTATGAGATCTGTAAATATGTATGCGCATTTGTTTAGTGCAGTGTAGATTTTTGCTTACTTCTTGACGCGTTATAGCTGAGTACTTTCATATTTCATGGAAAGGTTCTTAGTGAGTGCTAACAATATTGTTGCTGCTTCCACTACATCGAATTGATGTGAAGATTGTGTTAATCATATTGTGTCTGGTTGCTTCTGCAGTATTTTACTCCAGGAAGTCAGATTCCTTTGTTCAAAAGCATCTGGAAGTTGATGAGGTTGATAAGCTGATGTTGAATTTGACTGGAGATGCAGCTGTTTAGCCAGTCTGGGGCCGTAGATTGTTTTGTAAGTGAATGAGTTTCAGCCGCCAGAAAAGATAAGTGTACAATCTGAACAAATATGTATGGAAGAGGTGGTCTTGACCGTTTTAAGAAAGCTCAGACATTGGAACCATTTTCTGTGACTGCCAATTCAGCTTCCAAGACACCTACTCAGCCAGCATCTAAACCTACTGCCCACCCTTCGCTACAATATTCTGTAACTTCAAATCAGCAACCTCAATTTCAGCAGCAACCCAGGGTTGCTCCAAAATTTGCTGTTCCTGATGCAACAGTCACTCCAACTACTCCAGTGACTCAGGTTGGAGGCGGTCAGTCGACTTGGCAACCTCCAGATTGGGCAATCGAGCCTCGGGCAGGCTTTTATTATCTAGAAGTTCTGAAGGATGGCGAAGTACTAGATCATATAAATCTAGACAAGAGAAGGCACATATTTGGAAGACAGATTCACACTTGTGATTTTGTGTTGGATCATCAGTCAGTATCTAGGCAGCATGCTGCTGTGGTTCCTCACAAGAATGGAAGGTTAGGAATTTAATATGCTTTGTTTGACCTTCTCCGAAGGCAAATTTTTTTTTCTCATTCTTCTGATTACCATAAACTTAGTTTTTTAGAGTATCTTAGACTTCACACACACAAAATGCACTATTACGCATGAATTTGTATAGAATAAATGTTTAACTGTTTCCATGGGAGTAGCTACCTTTTGGATTTGGATGCAGTATTCAGTCAAGAAGTAATGTAGAGCAACACTGGTTTTAAAGCACATAAACAACTGGCAGTGGCACATTATGTTTTGACAAAGCACTCTTGGTCAGCATGGTGTTGTTTTGGTTTTGGTTTTGATGTTTCTTCATTCACTTCTACAGTGTATATGTAATTGATCTGGGATCTGCGCATGGAACATTTGTTGCCAATGAGAGATTAAGCAAAGATAGTCCTGTCGAGCTAGAAGTTGGCCAGTCACTCAGATTTGCTGCATCTACGAGAACTTATATTTTGAGGAAGAATGAAGCAGTCCTTTTCCCGCCACCTCCGCCACCTTCAGAAATCAAGCTTCCACCTCCTCCCGATCCATCTGATGAAGAAGCTGTTGTGGCATATAACACAATTGTTAATCGCTATGGTCTCAATATATCAGGAAGTAACTCCAAATCCAGCCAATCCGGTGGCTCGGCAGAACAAAAAGGCACCAACAATGACCCAGAACGAGCTGCCAAGCGAAGAAAAAGATCTAAGGTGGTCTTCCGGGATCAAGTTGGTGGTGAGCTAGTTGAAGTAGTTGGAATGTCAGATGGTGCAGATGTAGAGACAGAGCCCGGTCCAATTGGTGTTGAGGGAGGAAGCCTGGCTGGCAAATATGAATCGCTTGTGAAGATCACTGTTATACCCAAAGGTAAAGAGGAGACATCAAAATCAGATAACAATGGCTCTCAAGCTGGCATGACTGACAAACTTCGGGAAGTCCTGAACAAGGTCAAATCCGTTCCCAAGGGGGGAGGAATTTATGATGATTTGTTTGGTGAATCTGTTGTTGACAAAGTAGGATCGTCTTGGGCATCCGGTGTTAGTGACGCCACTTCGAGCAAAAGTTTTCAGGAGAAAGTTGAAGCTGCCAAAAAATCAGATACCTCGAACAAAGCTGAGGATGATGATGATGATCTGTTTGGGGACTAATTGAAGGCAGGTCGTGTATTATGTAATGTGATGTATTTTTTTTAAATTTCATGGGATCTTCATCAGGTTGATTTCACCTATCATGAAGAGAATTCAGAAATTGCCAGATTAAAAGCACACAACAAAGAGCCTCATAGCTTCAGCCTGACTCATAGCTTCTGCTGTGAATCTTCTATATCAATCTACACCAATCTCCTGTTTTATTAACTGAAGGCTTGTTTCTCTGACGGTACATGTACAGGAACAAAGTTACACAGGAACATCTTACAACAACAGCAGAGGAGATCATAGCAATAACACTCAAAAATATACTACACTGTGCACACCAAGGATGCCAGACCTCGGCCAGATCCACCCAGCAAGTTCCCTTGATGGGGACGAAGGCACAGGTAGGTACACGAGAACCCCTCAAAATCCATGCTATTCTTTATACAACTTCTCGTCGTTATTATAACTTTAGTTTCTCATTGGGGTTGAGATGAGAAATGTAAAACCAATTTACAGAATCCAGGCTTCCATGTGAAAGATCGTCTAAAGGCGGTGGTGTGTCTGCAATTTGTTATTTAGAAGCTTCTTGTGGGGCACAATGGATCATAATCATATCTCTCCCCAGCCTTGACAAAACGGCCCTTCACACGCTTCCTCACATCTGCCCTTTCCTTTCGAGAGGCATATCTTATTTTCTTATCAAACCTGTTCAAAATCAGGAATTTATCTTATTAATTTGAAATTTACCAAATTCAAGCTAAGAGTGGTAGAAATTGGCAAGGGAATAATGCAACCCTAATAAATGTTGGCGACCCGAAAGAGTTAATATATTTCTTTCGATATGTACTAGTAAGGTGTGACTTTATATCAAGAAAGGGCAATTGGGAGGATCCACAAAAGTTGGAACTTACTTTCTGTTCTTTTTCTTTTCCTTGTAACGCTTGACAGCATTGTCTCTACTTGCAGATGTCAGAGAATTTTCTGTACCAGATGGACACCATGGAGGTTCACCCATTGCTACCACAGGAGATATTCCACAATCTTGATATTCTCCATTGCTACTCTCATTTGTCATCCCAGAGAATGACAGTGTAACACCGGAATTGTCTTTCCTAGCTGGGTAAACAATGGGATCAGTCTTACAGCTGACTAAAGAATCAACAGACATAGGATTGCTGCACGATGGCTGCATCGTATTGGTACGCACTGCAGCAGGTCCCTGCAGATAACCATCCATATCATTGTTTAAATTAGTTGAGCATACTCCAAAGTGTTAGAGCTTGTTTGTCTAGCATACAGCATCTGACGTTTTTTGTTTTTTTTGACTCGCATACCAAACATCAAATAAATGGACAGCTTGATAATAACACCAGCGATTAAAAGCATTACAAACAAGTAAGCAAACCTTAGCTCCCTTGGCACCTTGTGTACTTGTCCCAACTTCAGGAATATTTCTTTTTGGAAATAGGCTGGCCATTCCTCCATTCTCGAAGAGGTGTTCGGAGAAGTTTTGAGAATAACCAAAGAGTTCTTCATAATTCTCTATACTCAAGTCAACGTCAGCCATGCTGAAGTCGCCAAAAAGGTTATCATCAACATCAAAGGACTGAATATCTTCTGTTATGGAACAGCATTGCTGCATGACGATTTAAATAACGCAGTCAGATCAAACTGAGAGCTCAAGAGAAATATAACAGAAAGACACATGTCGCCTATAACTCGCCAGATGCCGCTGCTGCAAGCTTAAACTTTCATGCAAAGGAAGTAATTTATAAGTGCGACAGCTCTACTGAACTATTCTTGGAGTCTCCATATTGGATACCTGAGGCGGCCATGGTGGGTAGACACAGTTATATACTTTTTCAATCATAAATATTGCACACCTTGGGAGGGCTCGGTAGTTCCTTAAGGAGCGTTGTGGACTTGGGCGCACCCATGGCTGATGAAGGCATCAAAACAGCAGATTTGCTTTCCAACTCAATGATCTGACTAGCTTCTGGCAGGCTGGTAATGCTCTTCTTTTCCAAGTTTGCTGAACCCGCACAAGTTTCAGCCACAGAACCTGCCCCTGTCTTACTGTCTAAATCACCTGCTGAAGCAATGTCTAACACAAAGGACCAAATCCTTGACAGTTCAGCAGCTGAAGGACAGCCGGAATAGCAGTTAATGGTCTGTCTCTTGTGCGTTGAAGCAGCTGAAGCGTTGCCATGGCCGCTCCAGTCACAATTCTGACAAAGTGAGGCGTTCTCGTCATGGCATCTAACAATAGCTGGCTGGGACGTGCATCTTTCACAGAGAAGGGTCCTCGAGTGCCGGTTGGAAAGAGCGTTTGCTGAGTGAACATTACGGTCACAGGACAAGCACAGGCACGCAGAATCAGACCGGCAGTAAACCATGGACCTTTGCTCTCCGCAGAAATCACAAGTCCGACCCATGGCCAAAAAGCTTCCGCCTATGTTACTGAACTGAAGTCTAAGTTTAACTACCCGAAAAACAAACGTGACAGCAACTCCAACTAGATGTTTACAGGACCTGAAATGATCAATTCAAAAACTGATTAGCAATTCAGAAACAACCACGTCCTCCAGATCCAAGCTAATAATAAATAACCCAGCTCAACTAAAGCAAATCTTCACATGTGAACAGCCAGTGGCAATCAAGAAACCAATCAATGTCCACGCGCATGACTTTTAGCACCCTCAATACCAGTAAGCAGAAAAAATAAATAAATAAACGAAAGAAATCTCAAAACTTCTGGTCGTATCACATAAGCTGATACGCAACGAGTAGGACTCTACACTTCAACTTCTAGGTGTCCGCAAAGAAGGAAATCTCAACTTCAAGGAAAGCTGGAAGAACCCAAATAACTACAATTGTGGGGTTCAATAAAGCTCATAAGAATTGCCTTAATAAGCATCTCACCGAATAAATTATGTGAATATTTTAATTTCTCAGGACAGAAAAAATAGCTTAAAATAGAAGATAAGGTTGAGAAATGACAGTAGATAAATTCACTTTGAAAACGGGCATGAAATTCTCCGAATTTCGAGATCTCTGAAGTAGCTCTGGTAATTCGATCACCCGCTGCATCATCGAAGTAAAAAAGGCAAGCGCTAAACCGTCAAACACTTGTCCGGGGAGACGCAAACCTTAGCCGAATCCAATCGGCAACAATCGGCAAACGAAGCATCCAAATCAATCAATCAAATAACGAAGCCTCACCTTAAAAAACACGCAGCAGCAACAGCAGTGGTGTCGGAATCCGAATCGGAGCTCGTCAATCGGTGGAAATGAAGAATCGCGCGAAAAGCAGAGGAAGAAAGATGTGGAGAGAACCCTAGAAAAAGGTTTTGGGGTGGAGAATTGGTGAACCTTTTCGGACGATAAAGTGCAAGCTTTCAGTGGGCCCCGCTTCCACTTTCTCAGCGGGGTCCCACCCGCTGCTATCGTAAGTAAGCTGTCTTTCTTCTCACATACAAATATCTACGCTTTGCGTGAAATATCTTATCCGAATCTACACTCTGGATTTCAAGCCATTTAACTATTTAATAATTATTTCAAAGTATTTCAATATATATTTAATAACTATTCCAACCAGCCTAATCCTGATAAATTGTTGTCAAATTGATTATTAAACATTTAATCAACAGACAATTGACATATAAATATTTAAATAAAAATAATATTTAAAAACATCCATATTTTAATATAACCATCATTGAATTGTATAAAACTACCTCAGTTTTATTTAATCATGACTGTAAATTAGTATGATTGCACCGGATCTCAATCCAACTCATTTTAACATACATTTTGCACTAACTTTTAAAAAATACATAAAATATTAGATTGTTAAATTTGTTTAACCGCTATCATTAATTTTATTTTAATTTATTTAAAATTACAGATAAATATAAATATTTTAAAATGTATTTAAAAAAACAGTAAAATTTTAAACCGTAATTGAAAATTTGATGAAAATTGAAAATTTTGACTGTTTTCCAAATTTAAAGAACGAAATTGAAGGGAAAGATAAAATATGTTTCTGCATTTTTTGTGGAGAGATTGACAAAAATTTGGAGGATTATGATCTCGTTTCCCCTATTCGGGCCGATTTGAATAAGGAATAAATTCAAAAGTCAATTTTTTGTTTGTTATACATCAAGAAATAAGTTTCTAATATCTACAAATATTTAGTAAATTTATCATATTTTTTTAATTGAACCATTCTTTAATTGAATTACATGTTTTTTTTTCATTTTCTTCTGATTACAACCGCGCAATTTTCTCCGAACTAAATATAAAATTCCATTTAAATTTTTATCTTATTTTCGTTTTCTTTAAAAATTTCCAATACCAAACACAGCCCTAGTGAAGTCAATTTTAAAGTAAAGACAATAAGACATCATTACACATATGATTTACGTGCCATCATCTTATTCCTAAGGTATTATTGCTAACGTTAGAGTTGTATGATTGCAAACACGTCCAAATGGATTGTGGATGTCCCGTTGTTGTCGCCCCTAGATAAACATGGTCATTCGAACGGCCAAAATTATTATTTTTGAATTTTAATTTCATCAAGATTTACTCTGAAGCAAAATACATCAATTTTTATGTAATGCAAAATAATTTTAAGGTCAAAAGAGTGATTTTGATTTTAATAAAATCATTCAGTTTGCAAGAGGCATATGGCAGATGATGATTTGTCGTTGAAAATCAAAATTACGTTATTTTTTAGTTTTTTTTCCGGACATGATGGGATTAGAATTCTTATTTTTTATTTTTTTTCTTCAGTCCTAATTTTATTTTTTTCATATTTTTTATGTAGATAAATTTATGTTTTTAAAATAATTTTTTTTTACAATATTACATTTATTAAGTGCACACCTATAAGGTAAAACTATAATTAATTATAATTATTTTGCCCACAATTAGACTTTATAACCAAAATTTTATATACCACCAAAGTGGAAGTGGTGGCCTAGTAATTAATTTATAAATTATTCATCCAAAAAAATTATGAGTTTTGGATATACTAAAAATTTTAAAGTCATTTACAGCTCCATATAAATACATTTCAAATGGGTTTCATCAATTACAATCACAGTCACTGCGGATCCAAAGGAGGATAAGGGGATCACTCGACAAAAAATTTCTAATATTTCTAATATATTATTAACATAAATAAAATTTTGATCCTTTAAAATTATAAATTTCATATTTACAATTTTAAATTCAATGTAATTTAGATACAATTTGAGGACTAAGTAAGATATTTCAAATATAAATTCATTAATTAAGAATATGTATACAATTTATCGTTTAGATTACTTTTATTGACCCCGCTTAATTACATTTCTGGATCCGCGTTGTGAATTTTTATTTGATTTTATTTTAAGTTGAATATTACTATAGTCCAACTCTGACATTTACAACATTTCACGTCGGCATGAAAAGCTGGCTTGGGTGCGCGCATTGTCTTGAGCCTCAGATACTAAGATTTTGAGACCAGTCAGAGGCAAACGATAGTGGTTAACTTGGAAGCTAATGCAGGGAGTCACGCCCAGTCAACAATGGCGGAAGCAATCCAAATGCCCAGTGGAGGAAAAGTTAGCGTACTTCCAAGGTGGAAGATTTTGTCGTGCATTTGCCATTCCTTGTATAAATGGAAGGGTGCTCCAGCCAAGGATTACACACCTCCACCTCCGCTGCCTTCTTTGACATTTATCCGCCCGAGAAGAAAATGGGAAAGATGCAAATCCCAGTGGCTGCAGCTCTGGCCATGCTGCTCATCGCAGCCACTGTCGTCGAGGCTGAAGCCGTAGCTAGTCCGACAGCACCTGCACGCGGGGTTCTTCTGGTCCTAATCGCGAGACTGTGTACTATCCTCAAGGTACTCTCATCCACGAGTAACATTTTGTGAATACGAAATTACCAGCTATGAGATCCTGAGTGACACTACTGCAAAATTCACAGGCTGCAGATGCTGTCGATTCTCCTACCGACCAATCCAGTGTGTTGACGTCTGCTGCGAAAGGGATCTCTCCAAGTGCTGCAAGTAGATCTTATGATAATCAAGCGGCCGATTATATACGAAAACACAGCTTCTGAACACCGCTCGTCATCGTAGTAATCTGAAATCCTATAAAAAGTAAACCGAATTCAACAAGGCCAAATGAGCCAAGCTTTTGCGTCAGTGTCCATCACCTTTAGCATCATATGTTTTCCTTATTGAATATGACTTACGAGACTAGATGCTCCAATTAGTGCAAACTCATAGTAAAACACCGCCTTAAAAAGAAAGAACGCTCAGCTTACTGGTATCCTGCCGATGGAGGTGGCCAGGTAGCTTCTATCTATTTCAACCGGCTTTAGTGAAATCAGGCTGGTTAGTGATGGATCTCACCCACGCCCATTTATGATCGTCGGTATTGACGGGGTTCTTTGCCTCCGCAACCTCAGTCAAGGGAATGTAACAATAGGTTCCGTTGATAGGGCCGCAAACGAACCCGGTGTACCCAGCCATCACCCCGTGAATAGCCGAATGCGCTAAAAGCGTGCAATACAAATTATCAGTGGCATTGGCAGGCACTGCTCGGATCATGTAAGTAGGATCGATGTACTTAACGGTGAACAACTCGTTCGGATGATCCCTTTCCCACCATTTCTTCAGCTCCGACTTCAACCAGCTACCAACATCCAAAAACACGAGATTGCCCGATTCGTCTCTTTCCTCCTTCTGCTTATCGGTCCGAGGAATCAAGTCCTGCCCAGCCCCTTCCGCCACAACGAGCACAGCATGCCCGTTCTCCTTCAACTTCCGGCCCAAAAACTCGAACAGCCCTCCCTCTCCCTCCAAGTAAAAGTCCATTTCGGGAATCAAGCAGCAATCCACATCGCGGCTGCTCAGAGTCGCGTGAAGCGTGATGTGCCCAGTGCTTCGCCCCATCAGCTTCACAAGCCCAATACCATTCACAGCACTCTCGGCTTCCACATGAGCGGCACTGATGGCTTGCTGCGCCATCTCCACAGCTGTTTGGAACCCAAATGACCTGTCTATAATCCCTATATCGTTGTCCACCGTTTTTGGAATTCCGACAACACCAATGCTCAGCTCCCTTCGCCGAATCTCTTCAAATATCTTCACTGCCCCGCGCATCGTCCCATCTCCTCCTATTATGTACACCTATCCATCTCACCAATATCAGCCAAATGCATTCTACTAAAATTGCAATAATTTTAATCAAATTTTTTTTTACTAAAATCTCTACTAAAAATAATGAAATTAATAAAAACACGCTGCCACACATCATATCAAGCATTTTAAATCAAAAGAGCCAAACTTGTGAGTGAATTTAGATTTGTGTGTGAAAATTATGTCGTTTGGTTATCAAAATAAATAATATCATTTTAAGCACATAAAATAAATAACGTCCTTCTGATAACCAAACAATGTAAATTTTCACACATAAATCTAAGCCTTATAATAATATTAGTTTGAAAAATAATGGTGAATTTTATTTTAGAAAATCAGTTCAATTTTATTTTCATCGCACTCTTTTTAGAACTCGTGATAGTTCTGACCGCATTTGAACAAGTGACGATAGTTCATAATCCTTTTTGGTTTTTTTCTTAAATTCATGCACATCATATATTATAAGACTTGTTAAATTTATTATTTTTTTACTTTTACATTACCTAGTACATATAATATAAAAATTCAAATGTCCAACTTCTGAATACAAATATTCAAAATTTATTAAATTTGCAATATTTTTTTTATTTTAAACAATTACTACCTTATATTATTATATATAATTTCCAAATAGAAAAAACCCTAACTTTAATCTATCCAAGAGTCAAATGAGAAAACCTGATTAAACCCGTGATGCTGAATCGCATCGACGATCTTCTCAAGGTCGAAGCCTCCTCTGGAAGTCTCGAGAACCGTGCCGCCGAGCTTGTGCCAGTTGTGAACCAATTTAGGGTTTAGCGGGATCGGATCCATGGAGTAAAATCCGCGATACCCGGCTCGGATTCCGTGAATCTGACGAACGCCGTACAGCTCCCACAGCCCGACCACCAGCTCGCGGATCACGGTGTTCATCCCGGGGCAGAGCCCGCCGCAGCTGACGATGGCGGCTCTGATCTGGGCCGATTCGAAGTAGACATTTTTTCTGGGTCCGGCTCTGTGGTAGGCTGGGTCGGGGGAAGGGGAGGAGAAGGCGCCGGAGAGGTCGTGGGTGACGTGGCGGAGGACGATGTCGGAGGGGGAGACGTAGAAGCCGGTTGGTGGGCGGTAGAACTGGTTCCGGTCGATTGGGTTGGGGAAGGGGGTGAGTTTGGGGTTGGTGTCGGTGAGGTGGGGGAGGGGTTGGAGGCGGAGGGAGGGCGGCGGGATAGGGTTGAGGTCTGGCGATCGGTTCATGGTAGAGACGTTAGGTTGGTGGAAAACAGAGGAAGCGTCCGCAAGAGGAAGGTAAAGAAGCCCGGAGGAGGTGATGAGTCACGTGGAGTTCGGACATGTGATGACACGTGTCTTATTTGGATTCGCAAATAATTAAGGGATAAACTCAAAAAAGCTACTAAATTATCACCATTTAACTAAATGGATTTTGAACTATTATGATTTAAAAAAAGATGCAATGAAAAAAAATTGAATTGATTTTTAAAATAAAATTTATTTTTATATTTCTAAACTAATATTATTATAAAATTTAGATTTGTGTGTGAAAATTATATCGTTTGGTTATCAAAATAAATAATATTGCACATATAAAGAAAACGACGTCTTTTCATACTCATTCATCAATTGTTTCTCAATAAATTTAATAAGATCAATTATACTTAAGTGTTCAAAAACATCATCCAAAATCAGTCCAAATTTTTCCATTGCACTTATTTTAAAAATCGTGGTAATTCGGATCGTAATTGTGTAAGCGGTGATAATTCAGAACCTCTTTTAAAAAAAATTTCAATAATTAAATGTTCATTAGATTGTGCACATTTAATATTTTGTTGGTGTTGAAAAATAAAAACATATCAATTACATTAGGCTTATATAAAAGCGTCGTCTAACATAACTACTCAACTAAATAATTAATTTTATACATAGTTTAGATGGTTGTTACAAAATCGCCCGTTAATTTTTTTATATTTATTAATTATTTTTCTCTTACAAACAGAAGTCACATTTTGATTCAGAAACATGTTTTACAACCCAGTCTTAACATGTTTCAACCAGTTATAAAAAAAAAAATTATATATCATCTATAAAGAGAAGCCAATTTGATTAAACTACATTCTTGATATGTTTTATATATTCACCGCATAATCACCAAATTCTCTCTATATCTCCCAACCAAAACATCAACCCAACCTCACTTCGTCTCTCAACGATGAAAAATTTGGGTAGACTTCTCCCAACAACAATTCTCCACGGCGGTCCCTCGTTTCACCAAATCTGGGCACCCGGCGGCGACGATTAGATGGGGTGTAGTTGGGAAGTCATCGGCTTAGGCACGTTCTGTTGTGAGCGCGACGTCTCCGCCATCAACAAGCTTGTTATGGTGGCTGCTACGTTGGGGAAGTGGGGCTCTGTTGGGTAGTGTTGTGATTGGGTTTTGTCATTTTTGTTTGATTGTTTCTCAGATCTGCTAATACATTATTAAGCTGGTTTGGCTTTCCCTATTAGTACATTATTTTCGTAGTGAATAGTGAATAGTGAACATGTTTATGAGATAATAATGAATAGTGAATAGTGAACATGATTATGAGCAATAATGAATAGTGAATGTCCTTCTGAGAGGCAGTGAACACGTGATTATGCACAGTGAATATGCTTCTGAGAGATAGTAAACACGTGATAATGAACACGCTTCTGAGAAGCGGGAAATAGGTGACACTGAACATGCTTTATAGACATGGTGAACATTGTTAACAATGGAAAATATTTAGTATATTTTTATTGAAAATCTAAAAAAAACATTTTTAATGATCGAAATGTAAAATATAAGATAAAAAATTAAACGTATATTCAAAAGTCTTTTTAATAACATTTTATTAAATACAACATATAATTACACAGTTTTTCATATCTGTTGTATTTAATGAGCCTTTTTCATAATAAAACATAATAGTTAAACTTCAAAAAGAAAACAAAATAATTGGTTAAGAATAGTCCACAATTTGTTCACAACTTAAATGGTCATTAATAAATTTAACCGTGGAGGAAAATGTAGTTGGTGGAGATTTAAGTGGATAGATGAAGATGAGGTGTGGTGGAGAGAGGGTTGTAGGGGAGATGAATCGTGGGGGGCGTGGATTGAAGTATAAAAGGATGATTAATTGGTTAAGAATAGTCCACAACTTGTTCACAACTTAAATGGTCATTAATAAATTTAACCGTGAAGGAAAATGTAGTTGGTGGAGATTTAAGTGGATAGATGAAGATGAGGTGTGGTGGAGAGAGGGTTGTAGGGGAGATGAATCGTGGGGGCGTGGATTGAAGTATAAAAGGATGATTAATTGGATGAGCGAAATTAAGAGGGAAGAGAGAGAAAAAATCAATTGGATGAGTAAATTACGCAAAAGGAATTTTGAGTAACAAATTAAAGATACATGCTAAAGATATGATAATTACGAAATTAATTAACTGGATAAAGAAATAAAAATACTAAAACACAGTCGTTTCATATTAAAATGATTGATCAGAAATCATTCACATTTTGTTCACAATATAAATATTCGCAACTGATCCAAATTCTTGCATGTAATATAGTATACTAGTTTGATTATCTATTATTATTATTATTATTATTATAAAATGTGAGAAGAAGAAATCCGGCCAGATTCTAATGATGCTAAACCGGCTGCATGCGGAGATAGAAAGACTAGATGAAGAATGATGGAACCTCCAAGATACGACAGCTAGAGGATTAATCAGTGCACTTAAAGGTAAATTAAAGAAAATATTTAACTTAATTTTATGTCCATATGTATTCGAATTTTATAAATAATAAACAGATCTAACTAATATAATTCTGTCTCTAATAGGTTTAATTTCAGATTTAAAAGATTTGGATTCTCAATTGATTAGATGAGTAGATGTAGGCGTAAATGATGAAAAAGGAAGAATTTCTCTAACAAATGCGTTAAAGGAAAAGGTTGGAGTGTAAATAAAAATTGATTTGGTTTGGGGGTAAAGGTGGTTCGATTATGATTTTATTTTTTAAAAACTAACTACTAATTGTTTTATTCAGAAGTCCCTAATTTTAAGTTTGCTTCAGGTCCAAAATTGTTTGAACAGGCTCTGACCACTAGCTGGAGAACGTCCGTCGAATTCTTTTGGCAAAGGAGCTGACGGCGATCCAGGACCTGCAGCTGACTTAAGAGTCGATGAAAGCATGAGCTTCGAAAAACAATTCAATTAGAAAAATAATAAAATTATAATATATTAAAATATATAAAAAATATTTTATTAAATGAAAGTAAATTATTTAGCAATTATGTAATCTGATGTGGTTTGACCAATGGTAAAACTATTCTGATTCGCGTATAACATTCAACATTCAACACTTAATTTATAAAACGACAGATTTTTTTTAATTTTTTTGTATTAAATGTAAATTACAACGCACATACCCGATCATCAGGGGATTCGAACTCTGATCGTGGAGATTGTTAGGACTCAACTCTCACCTTCTTTATCATCAGGTCACACCAGCTTAATACTTTTCCATACCTTTCACCTCAAATCAAATAAAAAGAAAATATGATGAAATTCATAAAAAATTC
>NQLW01000060.1:3567830-3614564 GCA_002312845.1 Kalanchoe fedtschenkoi
TTTATTTTTTAAAAACTAACTACTAATTGTTTTATTCAGAAGTCCCTAATTTTAAGTTTGCTTCAGGTCCAAAATTGTTTGAACAGGCTCTGACCACTAGCTGGAGAACGTCCGTCGAATTCTTTTGGCAAAGGAGCTGACGGCGATCCAGGACCTGCAGCTGACTTAAGAGTTGATGAAAGCATGAGCTACGAAAAACAATTCAATTAGAAAAATAATAAAATTATAATATATTAAAATATATAAAAAACATTTTATTAAATGAAAGTAAATTATTTAGCAATTATGTAATCTGATGTGGTTTGACCAATGGTAAGACTATTCTGATTCGCGTATAACATTCAACATTCAATACTTAATTTA
The DNA here is from genome assembly GCA_002312845.1 of Kalanchoe fedtschenkoi. Lineage (NCBI taxonomy): Eukaryota > Viridiplantae > Streptophyta > Magnoliopsida > Saxifragales > Crassulaceae > Kalanchoe > Kalanchoe fedtschenkoi. The sequence goes on from NQLW01000060.1 coordinate 3,568,194, forward strand.
TAAAACGACAGATTTTTTTAAAATTTTTTGTATTAAATGTAAATTACAACGCACATACCCGATCATCAGGGGATTCGAACTCTGATCGTGGAGATTGTTAGAATTCAACTCTCACCTTCTTTATCATCAGGTCACACCAGCTTAATATTTTTCCATACCTTTCACCTCAAATCAAACAAAAGAAAATATGATGAAATTCATAAAAAATTCAATATCACTCCCAATTTTCTTTTCCTCAATTTTTTCTGTACCACAAAAATTAACCATACATTTAAAATTTAAGAACCCTCATGTCATTTTGATTTGGGTGAAGTGGAGCCTTATAATTTCAATATGAATGATTTATTTTCTCAAATAAATCTAGTTTATATGATAGTCTTAATATATGAGTGTATATCTACATATTGTTTTATAAATTAGTCCAAAACTAGTTTTTCACCTTATTTAAAAAATCCTCAGATCTTAATAAAAAAAACTGATAATAATTTAAAGCCACTTTCGCATTTTTCTCCATCAAAAGAAATTTTGAAAGAAAAGGTGTTAAAAAAATCACAATTTCTAATTGTAAATGCTGTCATTTCTTTGTAAACAAACTGTATCATTTTGGACCAAACGATGTCGTTTTTATGTATGTAACTTAACCGGACTTCAATTGGGCTCGTGAAACTCGTCCGTTACTAGTTTGGCCCATCTATGGGCTGGCCCATGAACCCAAAGCCTGTTAGGGCTCCTGTACTGTAATCGCAGTCCTAATCTTGATACAAATTCTTCCTAATCCCACCCTGGTTCCTCTCTTCCTATACTTACATGCGAGGATCTTCTGGCTTTCTGCGAGATGGATTTTTTTCTCAGGATGGATCAGTCCCAGATGAAGAGCAAGGTTAGCTTCCCTTCTATGTATAACCAAATATAACTCCGTCTTAATTTTACCCGTGAAGAATTGTTTGGATAATCAAGCTGGTTAGAATTACTTGGCATCGTAGTGCGACTATTATTTCGAGAAGGAGAGTATTTAACAGTGTGTTTGTTTTTGCTGACGCCAGCCGACATGCATTGAGGACTTGCCCGAAGAACTTATCTCAACTGTAGTGTCGAATCTGAAAGTACGAGATGTGGTGAGAGCTAGCTTGACATGCAAGCAATGGCTGCACCTTCCCGCCCTCCTCTCCGAAATCACTCTAGATGATTCTGCCTTGGGGGATGACGACGACCGTGTTCCGAGACAACCTTGTCGGGAGGCGGATCAGCTGTTTGTCAACAAGGTCAACAAGTTCCTGAAACTGTACCAGAAGCTGCAGCTCGCGACAGGCCGAAGAACACCCCTTTTATCATTCACGGTGCGTCGACATCTCGAGAGGTTTTATTCAGCTGATATCGACAGCTGGGTCGATTTCGCACTCACCAACCGTGTCAAAGTTCTTGATGTTGATGTTTATGGTTACATGGGTGTTCACATGTACGTGTTCCCTGGTGATCTGCTGGACAAGACGGCTTCTGGGATTGTGTTGGAGAAGCTGTCACTGTCGTGTGATTTCGAAAGAAGTTTGAGAACGCGGTTGATTTCCCTCAAGGAGCTTGCCTTCCAGGGTGCGAATCTCAAAGAATACGACATCAGTAACATCCTCGCTAGCTGTCCGAATCTATTGAACTTCTCCCTCACTATGTGTTGGCTGCCTGAGACACTGATAGTCCGAGGTAAATCCCTGGCCCACTTGAGGGTGAAATGGTGTTATTGTCTCAAGCAGATTCAACTACTCGACAGCAGCGCTCTCACGCATTTCATATACATCGGCATCCATGTCAGTTTGATTCAGTTTCACGGCGCTCTCAAGCTAACTGATGTCACATTCTGCATCCAATGTGAGGATACAGACGAATACATTTCTCAAGAGTTGCACCGGCATTTCCCCGTCATGAAGAGTTTGTTGCTTTTTAAACTGACACAAACTCATCTGAATGCGGAGTCGCGAATCGATTTCCTCCCAGGTACTTATCAGCGGCTTCAAACTTTGAAACTCTGCTGCCATCATGAGAGCACCTTGAGTCTTTTGTCGGTGTTGAAAATGTTAAGAGCTTGCCCGGTAATAAGAAGGCTGGTTATGGTGAGGAGGCCTGAACCTTAAACCATTTTAGTTGATAGTATATATATGTTGTTTCCATTATCACGTTCAGAATTCACAATTATTACTGCAGGTTCCGCCGGCGGCGCTAGAATATAGTGCAAAAGACGACGATGTTGAGTTACCTATCCAAGCTTTTCATGACCATCTGAACTCGGTTCAAGTCAGCGGATTTAATGGAAATGAAGGACATGTGAAATTAGTGACTTTACTGATCCAAGCTGCGGCAGTGCTTGATCAGGTGATCATAACACGTGAAGTTGAGAATGAGTTTGTGCAGTTAATTTGAGCAGTTTGAGCTGGGACGGCCCGGAGAGTGGCAGGGGGGTCAGGAGCCGGAAGCAGTTAGAAACTCGTTGCTGAGCTTGATGAAAAGTAGGACGTTTATTTTCATTTGAGATGGAGCAGATAATAGGAGAGTTTCTAGTCTGAAAAAGACACAAAACAAAAAGAATAGATGGAGCATGGAAATGGAACACTCTCTTCTATGGTAAGGAATGAAAAAAAATGCTGAAAAAAAATATAAAACACTCTTTGATTTAATAAAACATTTCTCTTTATTTATCATCTAATTTTTTCTAAATCAAACTTAAAATTTCACATAATTTTCCAACTTACTTTCCTTTTTCTCTCATTTCTTCTAAGCCAAACAGAATCTTAGTGAGAGTGAGCAAATAAAAATCCATGTACCGACTTCAAAGTCACAATTTTATCATATTTATCATAGAGGCCGAACTTGTCAGAGCTCCTGTTTACCGATTGAACTGGTGGTTCAAATTTATTCGATCGTCGGTCCAATTACATGTAATATTTATCATATATGAAATTTAATCTGCCATTTATTTAAACAATGTCATCTTATATATATAGATAACCTGATGGCTGGACCAACCGCAATGCTTCTATTGTGCTGGGTTCGAATCCCAAGTTTGTAATCTTATAGTGAATTAAATTTTTAGGTGTTAATTATATATAATTAAAGTTTAGTTAAATCATTAATTATAATAAATCAGCGTAATTGGACCGATACCAGATCCACTTCCGGATTCAATCGGTCGAACCAACCAATCCGCTTCACTTCTGATAAATATGAATTTTATGGCTAGTGTTACCTTGCCAGTTACTTCTGAAATCTCAATTAACAAACATTGAGTTAAAAGTAAACGAGTAAAAGAGTTCAACATGTCCGATATTTCAATGTGTCATGGGATTTTTTTTAAATAAATTCTTTTAGAAATAAAGTTTTCTAATACCCAAGGGCGTTCAAGTTCTCAAGAGAATGCAAGGTGAATAACGACGTGGCTAAAACATACTTGGAGAAAGCCTCGAAAAGGATGAAGACGTGGGAAAATAAGAATAGGAAGCCATTAGAGTTCGAAGTTGGAGACTTGATATTGGTGAAAGTGCTTAAAGAACAACTAAGGTTCCTTATAAGTAAAGACAAACGTTTAATTCGGAACTATGAAGACCCTCTTCCAAGCATCACAAAGATAGAAAATGCAGCATATGAAGTGGAGCTTCCTCAATGGATGAAGATTCACCCGGTGTTTCATGTTAGCTGCTTGAAACTATTCTACAATGATAATGAAGATCAAGCGAGGAACATCACTAAGAGGCCAGGAGTCAAGCTATCTATAAACAATAAGGAAGAAATTGAAGACATCTTATCAAAAAGAATCACTCATTCACAATCTGGAGCGCAACAGAAGGAGTACTCAATCAAGTAGAAGGGCAAGCGAGTTGAAGACGTTATAGTTGGGAGCCAGCAGAGACCATCCAGCCAGAAGATCAGCCTTCATCGCCGAGAGCGTCGACGAATTGAGTGGGAGGAGTGTTAGAGTCCAAGCTTGTTCAGGGCATTGTTACGCCTATGACCGCTTGTTATTCTAGTTAAAATGTAGTATGTTAGCACAAACACTAGTCATGTTTGTTCCTATGGAAATGGAAAAATTCCCACTGGCTTTTTACGTGGGAGTGGATAGTTTAGCATCTGATAAGGTGCGTTCTTCAAGTCCCTAATCTTTGCATAGCATGCCTCCGTGCGTACTTGCGTTGTAATATTTTCGATATCAATAAAGTGCGCCTCTTTATTTTAATCGATGTCCCGACTTATTTGATTTACATAATCGTGTGATTCGTGTCCCTTTGACTTAATTTGATTGACCGCCATCTGAAAACATGGTCAGTTGAAGGCCGACCACGATATAAAATTACGGTTGTGTAGTGACTCGCCACTTTAATAAAAAAAGTTCAAAATGACTTATGTTTGACTAATTGCCATCTAAAAACATGATCTATTGTTTTTTATGGAAGTGTCTAAATAATGTTATCCAAGTGGATGATATTATTATAAAAATTCATGCTCAGATTGCTTCCAAATGTAATTATTAAAGAATCGTCAATAAAAAGTATTAATCATCTGTTTTTATTGAGTGACACTGCTATAAATTATGGGTCTACTTGGGAAGAGTCTTCATCATGGAATGTGATCCGGTCATGCTAAGAAAAAAACAGCGAGACTAAAAATTATATAGTTTTGTGCCATAACCTCCAATCACCTTTTAACATGTGTTAAAAAATATGAGTAGTATTAGTAAAAACAAAACTACCTTATTTTTTCTCAAAATCACCCTTGTTTTAAACCAAAACTATTTTGTTTTGATTGACTGCAAACTAGCATAACATCATGTGATCCCATTCCCTTCATCACTCAATATCCTTATTTGTCATTCAAACAAGCAGCGCAATTATGGATAAGGAATTCTTAAACTTCTTCTCATTATAGTTGCTTAAAAATTATGACATTTGTGATAACAGTTTGGGATATATGGAAGTTGAGGAATCAGTACAAATTTGAAGACATTTCTGATCCAAAATCCATTCTTTTAATTTTTCTTCAGCATATCCAACAACTTTTCAGGATCTGTTAGCCATCATCAAAAGCGTCATGATCATAAAAATTTCCATAGAATGTTTATCCATTCCGATCTTAGAGCCACAAATCAAGAAAAATAATTGGGTTTACTGGTCCCCTCTATTGAACATCAATGCCCAAGTCTTTGTGCTAAATAAAGTCCAAAAGAAGTCCAAGAAGAGTAGCTTAAAATGTGGAGAAGTGTATGGATAATTCCAGAAACTATGGAGAGTCCTACCTGAGGAATATGTTAGGGAATATTCTAGGAGAATTCTAGAGGTCTTAATTATACCCGTTGGATGAACTTCATCTTAACCATCCATTTACCTTTGTAAATAGTATAAGTACCCCTACTTGTAGTCATTTGTAATCATCCAAGAAATACAAAGTGAGTTTTCTAGTAAAGTGTGAGTTTCCTACAATTCTTCTTCAATATTTCTCTCCATTTTCATTCACCTATTCCCAACAATTCTAGAACTAGATATGACATTAAGTATACATGGAGTTTGTATAGGTAATACGAGCATGGGTGGAGATATTTTTCTACAAATGGAGAGAATATCTGATAATAATCAAGCAATGTTTAGCTTGCTAAATGTTGGCTGATAAATTATAATTTTATATGACAATCAAGTTGATGGGATTCAATGTGAGTATACATCTCTAATTAAGGTTCTTCAAGGAAAACGAATCCCTCCTTGGAAATGTATCGACAATTTCAGAGATAGTGAACTTGGTTTGAAGCTCTTCTCTTTGTTGGGTCTGATTCTGCAATGGCCGAATAAGTGAAAATTTTAGGATATTTTCTATTGTTAGAGATACAATATTTGAAAGTATCCAAATATTATTGGTTTACTATTTTAGGTAGGTTATTATGTTTGGTAGGATTGAGAATCCTATTTGGCTTAGTATTTGTTCCTTATAAATATGATTGTTTATTCTCATTGTAAACACAACAGTTATCAATAACAATTTCTTCTGCAACAATTCTTCTCTAGCAATTTCTTCTCTTCTCTCTGAGTGAAGTGTGAGCTAATAGTGTTTGCCACATATCTCTGGTAGTGAGATATCAATCCCATGCCTAACAGTGTCTTAATAGATAATTAATAACACTAATCCAATAAAGAAAAAAATACAAATACATCACCTGTACTTTTACCTGATTTCAAATCAGGTACCGTACCTTTCAAATTTTCAATTCAAGTACAATAAGAGAGGTCCAGAGTTAATCACCGGATACTTTGACAGTGATCTAACTAGTAACATGGATGACAAGAAGAGCACAGGAGGTATGGCCTTCTACATCAATAATAGCTTGGTCTCAAAGAATTCGCAGGAGCAGAAAATAGTTACATTATCATAATGTGAGGCTGAGTTCATGGAAGCAACAGCGGTGGCATGCCAGGTGATGTGGCTCAAGAGTTTATTAGGGGAGTTGACTAGAGAAGAGCCAAGATGGTGAAGCTATTGATTGACAACAAATCTGCCATTGCCTTGATGAAGAATCTTGTCTCCCACAGACGCAGTAAACACATCGACAGAAGATTTTATTTCATTCGTGAGTGTGTCAAATGAGGACAGATTGTTGTGGAGTTTGTTTGTTCAGAGGAGCAGAGAGCAGATATCTTGACAAAGTCATTGCCGGTGGTGAAACTGACAACACTACGACATCTACTTGGAGTCCGTGATCTTGAGCCACACCAGGATTAGGGGGAGTATGTTGGGTCTAATCCTGGAATGACCCAATAAGGGAAAGATTTAGGATATTTCCTATTGTTAAAGATACAATATTTTAAAGTTTCCAAATATTGCTTTCCTATTTTAGATAGGTTACTTTTTTTGGTAGGAATAGGAATCCTATTGGCTTATGAATTCTATTGGCTTAGTATTTGTACCTTATAAATATGATTGTTTATTCTCATTGTAAACACAACAGTTATCAATAACAATTTCTTCTGCAACAATTCTTCTCTAGCAATTTCTTCTTTTCCCTCTGAGTGAAGTGTGAGCTAATATTGCTTGCCACATATCTCTGGTAGTGAGATATCAATCTCATGCCTAACGGTGTCTTAATAAATAATTAATAACACTAATCCAATAAAGAATAAATTACAAATACATCACTTGTACTTTTACCTGATTTCAAATCAGGTACCGTACTTTTAAAATTTTCAATTCAAGTACAATAAGACTATACAAAATTCACTACAGACAGTTCATCATCATGGTGAACAGACAGTTCACTAGTATAGAAATTACATAAACTAGTCGATCAACATAATATAAACTAAATAACTATGTCATCAATCACCATAGTGACAATGTAGTATATACATAAGTTGTGATCTATAACTGAAAGCTTACCGTTTAGATTTTGGGGCTTGGTAGAAGAATATCAAAACAAACTTCCGTGAACCTATACACCTTTGCTTAAAAGGATATTCAAATTTCCCATGATTCTTGTCTTCTTTGCCACTCTACTAAGGATTGAAAATCAACACAGACGAGTCATGCAAGCCTCCATTGACATATGCAATCTTTTTTTGTTTGCTCTGAATATGGTGAACAGATAGTTCACCAATATAAAATTTACATAAACTCATCAATCAATATAATATAAATGAAACAATTGTGTCATTTATCCATGAAGACAGTTTACCAATATAAATAATTCACCACAATGGTGAAGAAACAGTTCACAGACATAAACAATGGGCTCATCATGATGAACAATCATGAATTCAGCACAACAGTATAACATATAAAATCACATATCTTGAATTCGACAGAAAAAATTAAAATCACATTAATTCAAACCAATCTATAAAGCTCTTGCACCAAAAAATCAGATCTGGTGAATAAACTGTTCACCAGTACTAAAAAAATAATCTAGTGAATTTGTTCACTAGTGTATGCCGGCAAACTTTAAGGAGAGAAACATAAACATTTCGCCTTCTTCATCAACGTAACTTCATCACAACTAAAAATGAAAGATTCAGATTGGACAAATACTGTATCAAACATAGCCTTAAAGATCACATATTCCCGCACAAGATCATCATCCAGATGGACACATTCAATAACTATATTGCCTTAAATCCGACAATAGATACCAATCTTTACCAGCATAGGTTCCACTTGCAGTTAAAAGCCATTAATTAGAACCTGAGAAAAATTAATTGACTATGGTTCCAGTTACAGGTTCAGTATTGTCAATAAAAGAAGCAATTACTTGTTTATAATAATAAGGGTGTTTTTTTACTCTGAGTGATGAGAAGAGAAGCTTAGAACTTCTATCACTTGGAGTTGAAGGGTCTTTGTCCAAACATGGACTATAGGCCTACATCTTTTCCTTCATCAATCATTGGAAGCGCCATATGAATGATGCATTCCAAAAGTAAAGGCGTATCCATTTGTGGCCAATCTGCTTTCAAGTTTCTTCTGGAAATATATTGAAGATATCTCAACTGGATAAGTTCCTTGGGAGCCTGTTTGCTGACCATTTCAAGGGTCTCTTGCTCTCTATAATATTTTTTCCCATGCGATAAAAGACTAGTAAGGACAAATGCTGGCACAAGCCATCCACCTCTTTCACAATGCATTAGCATATAGTATATCTACACATTTATCGTTGTACCTCTACTTCTGCAGATCTCAATTGCATAGATGTTGGTGAATGAGTGTTCGAATGCTAAGTCATGCTCTCTCATGAGTCCATAAATTGAGCCTCCACAACTGCTTCTCAGTACTAGAAACCTGAATAAATATAAGCAGATGATCATTTCCAAATTCATACTTGTTCAGAGTACAATCATCACATCATCACCCACAGGCCTAAAAAAAGACTCCAAACATAATCTAAACTTAAGATCACTTCTAAGCAATCTGCAACACAGCACACAATTTTAAACAAACTCAACATAGCAACACTCAAGTTATCCAAAACTGGGCATCTTGTTGAAAATTAAACTAAAACAGAATGAAATTCTTGAATGCTTCTTTGACACATTTTGTCGAAAAGTTAACATGTATACCAAAAGAGGCTAAAATTGGCACAAATAATTTATGAAAGGAAGAAGCAGATGAACAAGTTGAGGTTAAAGACAGAGAAGTTCGCTGAAGAGAATCTTGGAGCTGAACTACAGGTCTTCGCTCCTAAACATAATGAACGTTTCATCCTCCTACCTAAAATAAACGAAATAAACATCTACACAAAAGCAACATGCTTACCCGACTCCTAATCCCAACTCTCTCTCCACATCTCTAACTTCGTCTAGCGTGTCCATGTTGTTGGCCATGGATGGAGTTACGGCAGTTGGAGACGGTCGTGATGTATCTGGTTAGGAGCTATTACCGGACGACGGGAGTGATAAAACCGATTCAGAAGCCGTTGCGGCAGCAGCGAGTAGATCTGGAAGACCCGGTGCTGAATTGACGTACGATGAGGAGGGATGATCGGGAGGCGTTGACATGATTGAAGAAAGGCTGTGACGGAAGAAGGGATCTCCAACAATGAGAGGAATTGATGAGTTGTTGGAGGGGATATAAATGACATAGTCGTAGGATCCATCAATATGGATGGATGAGATTTGTACATTATTTATAATGAAATTAGTATTTATATTTGATCCCTTATATATATATATATATATATATATATATATTAAGTTGCAACATAAAATAAAGGGATAGAATCCTAAAAGGACGCTAAGCTATCACCACTTACCTAATTATGGTCAAAACTATCACGATTTTCAAAAAGGGTGAGATGAAAAAAAATTAGACTGATTTTCTAAAATAAAATTTACCATTATATTCGTAAACTAATATTACTATGAGACTTAGATTTGTGTGCGAAAATTACATCTTTTGGTTATCAATTTCATTTTCGCACACAAAAAGAAATTGGAGTGGATGGGTGGTAGATGAGCTGCCAAGCATGCCCAAATCCAAGGATTGATCCCCAGCAAGAACATTTTAGTCTTGTACATTTACTAATTGATTTATACATTTGTATATTAATTAAAATCATTTATATGAAGTATTGAACCAATTTTTATAAACCGCAGTTTGTATGGCAGAATCCGGTTTTGATCGGTTCAGTCCGGTTGAACCCGATTTACCATTAGTCGAACCGGACCGGATCATACACCGATTCACAGTTCAACCGATTGAACCAGCCAGTTCGGTCTGGTTTTAATAACTATGCATTATAAAACTCACCAATCAACCCATTCTTCCCCTGATTTTTTTTCCACGAACTGAAAATTCTTTATATTTTTTTTTTATTAAAGGTAAATTATATCACACACACCTAACAGGCTAACAATAAAAATATTCAAACTTTGCTAGTGAAGATTGTCATAATTCACCCCACACCCTAAATACTATAGGACCACGCCCCTGAGAACTCATTATACAAAATAACATAATGACAGAGAAAAAAACAATAGAAGCAACTGAATGTACCCAAACACTATCGTGTTGTTCATGAAGATAATGTCTCAATTTGAATTCACAAGACTCAGACTATTCATATAATGTTCATAAAGGTAATATCTAATATGTCTTGGTTTGGGTCAACAAGCCTATGTTGAATTCTTGTATGTTTGCTTATTTTTATAGAATGATGTGAAATTTTTTCAAAAAGATATCTCAAATTCTCTATACATGCTAGGACCGGAGTTGTTGCCTTTGCTGCCACCAATTACTCCGTCAACATCCACCGGGTCGACGCAAAATTGCTAACTCCAGTTCTGAATGCATTAAACCAAGAAAATATTATGTAAGAGCCATTTTGAATTTACAAAATGTTAAAAAATGATATTTGGATTGAAATTAAATGATAGTATTGAGTAGAGGAGTAAATTTTAGGATTAGGGTTGGTTGCAGATAAGCCATATTCATTTATATAATAATTTGAATCACTCCAATCAAGCCAATTAAACTAATCAAATTGAAATTAGTTTATTTGATTTGATTTGGATTTGATTTTATTAGCCAGGGAGGGGCGGATGCATTTTGAGCAATAAATAATAGATGTAAATCCAATGCCCTAATGAAATTATGGATGTGAAGAATGTAAACTGTAATGCTAACAACACTTACCAACACTATCAAGCTCTTCACAATGCAAGAGGTAAGAAGCCATTACATCATGAAACTCATCATACAGTCTATTATCTGCACCTGGAGATGCTCCTGATCTGCTGGTATCTGAAATTGAAGTTACTCGTCAAGAAAGAAATAAATATATCAGGCTAGCTAGAAGAAGACAAGTCAAATATCAACTACTCACCTGAACTGGGAATCAAATATCTGGCATCATAATTTTGTGGAGTTTGAAAAACAGGTGTCCTGCATCGCATCACAACAGCGTGGACATATTGAAGAAAAGTATTTGCAAGACATCTCTGAATAAAATAAGAAACAGGAATAATCTTTACCTTGTGAAATATTCTTTCACAGACACATTCCTACCACAAATCATCAAGGAAGGAGCCATATACATGATTGTCCTAACATCAGCCACACTCAAAAATTTCACATATCCATATTTTCCCATGCCGCGAGGATGATAATGTAAACGCACGTCCTCATCTCTTACGCTTACATATCGCCTGAACAAATATGGGAGACAATCAAGATACACTAATTAACAATACTAAAAAAAATTCTGGGATGGTTCAAATATTTATTACCTGAGTTTTGCTGCAACATCTTGAGGTTGTACTACATTCTCTGCATCCTGAATGGTTAGTAAAATTGTTTCCGGTGGTACAAAGGGCCATTTGAGTTCGAAGCATATGCCACGCAATCCTCTTGGGCTGTCAAATTTGAGGCATCCTTAGCTATGGATAAAAACTGTAGATGAACACAGAGCTAGCAAAATTATCTTCAAAGGCATCAAACCTTCGTGGATTCAATCTATTGACCATAGTCTGGCAGGACATTTCAGGATCCATGAGTTTTTCTCTTGCTTATTGTACCTTACTCCAAATGACAGCATCAGATCCCAAAGCTAGTATATCAAGTCCTAGTCTTTCATAATCCATGTATGTCCTCCAGGCAATTTTAATCGCTTGTACAGGATGCTCCTCCAATTTCATAACATTCTGTGTCGCTAGCATGAAAGATTCTTTATACTTCATCTTGGTTCGTCACTACACAAACAACCAAAACATATAACTTTTCAGGAAAGGGGATCATTAGAATGAAGCTTCATCTTGGTTCATCGCTGCAAACAACCAAAACGTACAACTATTCATAATAGGGGAGCACTAGAATTAAGCTTCATCTAGGTTCATCACTGCAAACAACCAAAACATACAACTTTTCACAATAGGGGAGCCCTATAATTAAGCTTCATTTAGGTTCATCACTACAAACAACCAAAACATAAAACTTTCCAGGAAAGGAGATAACTAGAATTAAGCTTCATCTTGGTTAGTCACTGCAAACAACCAAAACATAACTTTTCAGGAAAGGAGATCACTAGAAATTAAGCTTCATCTTGGTTCATCACTGCAAACAACCACAATATATAACTTTTCATTTTCAGGATAGGGGAGCCCCAGAATTAAACTTCATATTGGCTCGTCACTATAAACAGCCAAAACATAAAACTTTTCAAGAAAGGCTAGAATATACTATTATGATAAAAGAAAGGGAAGATTCTCCAGCTACATTACATTAACTCGCTCCATACATTGTTGAAAGCTTCCATGAATGCCAGCCAGACTAAGCGATAAAGTAAAATGATACAAGCAAGATTGAAATATATGATGGCAAAATCACAGACTAACCGCAGTATGAGATTGAGGCTGAGAGAGAAGTGGCGGGCAGAAGAACTGGATTCTTGGAAGAATTAGCTAGGTTGAGATTGAAGCAGCGAGAGAAATGGCGGGCAAAAAGAACTGGATTCTTGGGAGAGTTAGGTTACAGTGTGAGAGTGAGTTTTAAAGAGCGAGTGGGTTATAATGAGTAGTGCAGCTGCATGCATGTAGTAACAATAACAAACATTTTTTTATATATATAATATAGGATAAAATAAAATAAACTCTTCTGAAAAATAAATTAAAACTAGATTTTTAATTAGGAGCAGCTACACAACAGTCGCAGATCTAGCTAGCATACCGTGAAGGAACCTCCTCGGCAGCGCGAGCAAGCGACACCGAGGCGAATGATGCAAATGGCGGAGCCGTACTCGGTCGGCACTGAAATGATGGTAGTAATTTTGTTCCGTCATCGCCGATTCCACATACGGTACGACGACTTTGGGATTGAGAAACCTGAATCGACCCATCGGATTTTTGTGCTGGAAACGGATTGAGAAGGCTGAGTCGGAAAATGAATCAGAATAAGAAAGCTGAGTGGGAAAATTGAGAACTGAGATATGGAGGAGTCGGCTGCTCGAAGATTGCATGCTGCTAGGGGTTTGACAAAAAGTTTCAGACGCAACATGATAAAGTTAACTGGGTTGGCTAAATTGAAATTCTGGTGAAGAGGAAAGCAAATGGGCCGGCCTCAGTGAGAATTAATCATCAATGGCCACAATTTTATTTTTATTTTTACTTTTTTAAAGAAATTAGATTGTGAGAGTTTTTTTTTCACCCTATAAAATGTCAAACAATTTACTTATTATCACTTTTTTATTTATTTATATTAAAGAGACTTATATATGAATGTACTGTTTTCATATTTTATAGAATTTTTTATGGTGATTTAGTTTTATTTTTAAAATATTTTTAGATGTATAAATATTACAAAAAAAAACATATGAGTAGTTCACTTCAACGAATTTTGTGAATAGTTCAAACACTATTGAATCATAATTTTACTTAAATATGCTATAATCCAAATACTAGGGAGGATGTAAGAATAGCATACATATTCAAAGGAACATGTCAATACTTAAGCATAAATTTCTACTGAGTGGTATTGAATGAGCTAACTGAAAGTTTATTGAGAATTGATTTAGGGAGTACAAAAATTGGTTGGAATACAGTATAGAAAAAGATATAGTGCTTTATCTTTATTGTTATCTTTTCAGAGCATATACCATAAATCAATGAAGCGTTAAGTTTTTTGTCGGAAAAGATTTTATTAGTTGAAACAAACAAGATTGACCAGTGCAGCTATGAATATTGAAGGGTCTGCTAAAGCGCATAACATAGTTATGTAAAAGTGCAAATGATTAACAAAAAGAAAAAATATATTGATGTTGTTATGCACAAGAAATTTGATAAAGTCATATGTGATAATCGAACATCTTGCTTGCATTTATAGATTCTGCAAAATTTATTATTTGTCAAGGTCTGACATTTTGTGGTCATGATGAATATGAGAGTTTTAACAGTATGAGAAATTTTCTTGAACTGTTAATGTTTCTTGCTGATCACAGTGAGTCAATTGACAATATTATTGTTTTAAAGAATGCTCTGAAAGTTTTGAAATTAATAGCACCTAAATATTGAAACTACTTTGCAATCTCAATGGACAAGTCTCGTAATGTTTTAATTAAAGAATAGATGGTAGTCGCAGTACGTTCTGCGAACAAAAGCGAAGAGATTACAGAGCAAATAATTAGTGTAATTCATGTCTCCGACACTACAACTTGTCACTTAGAGAGATCGAGCATTAGATGATTTATTCACAAAAATACAAATTGATTATGTTCCTGGTGTGCGGACAAAGTGATAACGGTGCAAGTAATATGCGAGGTGAATTCAATGATTTGAAGGCGTTGATCACGATGGATACTAGTTTGGCTTTTTATGTTCATTTGTTTGTTCATTACCTTCAATTAATTATTGTGACACTTAGTAGTTGTTTTCCGAGCGCGTATTAGTAAAATGATTTTTTTCAATTAATTTTTTTAATAGTATATTATTAAAAATACTCCATATTCTAATTTGTTTTTCGATATATTTCATTTTTGACCATCATTTGGTAGCAACAACAGATGAGTATACCCAAACTGAACCAAAAGCTGATGCGGAATCCGAAGTATACAATCTGTTTGAGGGCGCTGCCGTCGAGTAGTTGAATCAGCATGAGAGTCGGACGCCATTGCACCTTCAAGCACGCCATGGATTTGCCGACCGACCGCTGCGAATATTGACACGGTGAAAGATGACTTGGTTACATTCGGATTAAAGAGCGAGGATATTAACGGCGTCGTTCCCGTT
The DNA here is from genome assembly GCA_002312845.1 of Kalanchoe fedtschenkoi. NCBI lineage: Eukaryota > Viridiplantae > Streptophyta > Magnoliopsida > Saxifragales > Crassulaceae > Kalanchoe > Kalanchoe fedtschenkoi. Next base: position 3,583,418 of record NQLW01000060.1, read on the forward strand.
GAGAAACGCAGTCTCCAATTCAAGCTCCTTGAGGGAAGTCAACCGTGTGGTCAGACTAATTTCTTCCGAAAACACATGATTCGAGCAACACTTTCTCCAACTCACAGTACCAGGAGTTTTCTTGTTCAGCAGATCGCCGCAAGGGAACACGTACGTACATGTCATCATCGGATTCGGCGCAACGAGAACATTGCCTCTTGTACAGACAAACATCCAGAACTTTGATACGGTTGTTGAGTGTGAACAAGTCTGGATTCAGCTGTCGGTATCAGGCAGCTGACGAATCTTTGCCGAGAGAAAAACACATCCTAAATGGTGAACGGCGTGTTTCTTGGCCTGCCGCGAACTATACGTAGCTTCTCGAGAAACTAGCGGCTCCTCGCCACCCGCCATGGCACTGGCGCCGAGAGTGCGGGAAGGTTCAGCCATTGCTAGCACGTCAAGCTAGCTCTGACAACGTCTCTTACTCAGGGCCGGCTCGTTAAATTTGAGGGCCCGAACGAAACGAGGCCTTTTAAAATTCAAATCAAGACAACTCAAACACATATGAAACAGAGTTTGACAACTAATTGATATTTCTGAAAATGACAAATTCCAATACACACATTTTACACTGAACAACTTCATAATTGTGTCAAGAAAGCTTTTAATCTGTTTGGTGTTTAACTGGAGTGAGGTAAAGGTGAGGGCCTTCCAAAATAGGGGCCTGTGCCATTGCCCCACTTGCACACTCCATTAGCCGGGCCTGCTCTTACTTCCAGATTTGACATTATGACTGACAAAACTTCTTTCGGCAAGTCATTGGTGCATGTCGGCTGACATCAGCAAAGCTAAAAACACACTGTAAATCATATCATGATTTCATGAGTAAACTATGGAAGGGAAGAAATTTGGCGTGACTAGAAGCTTAGCTGACCTGTCATTGTTCTATTCTATGCTCAGAATCTCTTAGCCCTTGTTTTGTTATATTTATTGGGTTTTATTAAGAGATAATTTTTTATTACATTAAGTATTTAATAAATTGAATATTTTTTTTTCTTAATAAATATTTAAGAAATCTGAATGATTTATATTATTCTCTCTTAATATAGTTGTTATTTCCATTTAATAATCGAAAAAGGCTTTTGGGATTAATGGGCCGTGATCCAGCTCGGGATTCGGCCCAACTATTAGCGGAAGAATTTGGAAGGCCCAGTCGAATCCCTAACAATGTAACATAGGGTGGTTGAAACTTATGCTTTTAGGAAAAAAATGTGAAAAATGAATGGAAAATATTTTGAATCTTTATTTATTTTTCAGAAGATTAAGAGTATGATAAATAATAGTTTGACTACTTTTCATGATAATAAAGTAAATGGAATGTTAGAAAATAATTTCCCATTTTTCCTATTTTTTTTTCAAAAAAACTCCACATAAATGTTATTATTAATAGATTAGTATTTATAGATTTGAAACCTTGAAATCAAGAAGGATTGCTTTTGAATTCTCAAATTCAAGATCGTTAAGAAAAATGAGAAGGAATTCTTTGCTTGGAGGGAAAATAAATTGGAGATGAAAAATTAAATGAAAAGTTAGTGAAAAATAGAAAGGAAAATTTGATTAAATTAAAAAATATTTTACTATTTTTCACAAAATTTTCTACTTCAAACTAAACAAAGAGAGAATAAAATAAATTTTATGAGAGATTCATTTTATCTCAAATTTTTCTTTCTCTCTAATTTTCCTCATACCAAACACAGCCTAAAAATCACTCTTCACTCCCTTTATCATCAAATCAACACTCCTAGCCTATTTTATTCTAAATCAAACAAACATTATAATTCATTGCAAAACTCCCCAATCAACCCATCTTTCCCCTGATTTTTTTTCCATAAACTGAACTGAGCGAAAATTCCTTACACAAAATAACATAATGACAGAGAAAAATCAATAGAAGCAACTGAATTAAACTCACTGGAATATAATGCTTGAAAAGTTGGGGAGTCTCACTCAGTGAGCAGTGTATCTTTGGATCGTATTATCTGCCCGGCTCCCCTCATGCCACATAAGAAGATTGTCTCTCTCAGACAAAAGCTCGTTACGTGGCATGCAGGGAGCCAGGCAGATGATGATATATTGATAACACACGCACATTCGAGCAGACAACTCATCAACAGCCAGCAGCAAAAATGTCAGCAGCAAATATCAGAAGAGATGTTGAGGGAGCTGGACATGTGTTTAAGGGATGAAATGAAGGCTTCTGGATCAGGTAGAAACTTCCAACAAGCCAAGGAGAAAGTTGGCACATCGGAGCAGCCAAAGCTGCCTGATTTCATCATTTGGCATTTTGGTGTGTTTCGGACTTGTGTGGGACAGTTTAGTTTGATTAAGGGCAAGTCTTATAGGACCCTCATTTGCTCTGATTTGGTATAATCGAGGTTCATTAAGTTGTGGGTGATACTCATATATTTAATTTTGGAATAAAATATTAAAAATGAGATAGATATATATATTTTTTCATCATTTTGAAAATGATACTGTTCACCATTCAATTTTAAAAATCCTGATCACATAATAAGTTTTGGCTTCAATCTTACATAAACCCTTATGTATTAGGAATATGATGGTATTATTATTACAATAGTAATGTGTTTGGTTCAAAATATGAATACGTATTAATAATATAGGAGAAGAAAATTTGCCTTTGAAAATCCGTATTAATAATATCTCGAGTGGTATTAATATCCGTATAATTAATACGATGTACCAAACATGGACTAAATTGTTAACAAAAAAATACGTACTATTACTAATTTAAAAATACTGAAATGATCGAATTTATTAAAATCGGAAATTAAGTGAAAATCCTAATTTATAAAATGATGATATTCAATGAAATTAACGAAATTATTTAAATGTGATTATCAAAGTATTATGTGGTTATCAAGGGGAGTGAGATTATTGGTTTAGGATGGTTTCAAAAATACTCCAGTAATTAAAGCGTGATTAATTTGACCTTAATAAATGGATCACATCAATCAAACCCAATGAGTAATCAAGAGCTCAGTGAATCACGTTACAAAGTTTTTGTGACGGTGGAAATGAGCATGAGAATTTTCAGAATACAAGAAAAAGTTGGGAAACCAAAAAGGTGAAAATAATAAATCCGTAAAAATTGATGAAAATCATATCATAAATTGAGACGATTAAGTCTCAGTTTGATTTTGGGAAAATGAGCGGAAAAGTAAAATATGACAGAAAGTTAAAATTAATTTAATGTTTGATTTAGTGAAAGTTGATAGGAAAAAGTTTTTAAGAAATTAGTTTAACTTAGGAGTATTTTGATATTTTTTTTATAATTTCCTTTTATTAACCAATAAGTGAAAATGAAATCGAATGAATAAAGAGTTTATTTTCTTAATAATTTTGTTCTTTAATTTCCCCTAAACTAAAGAGAATTTAGAAACTGTGAATTAGCTTGTCGAAGAAACTGAATGATAGATTTATCAATTGAGAATTGGTTGGAATGAAACCACTCTTTGAGCAAGAGATTTATAATTGGATTAATATCAAGAGTAGCCAAGCAATTACGACTATTTGAAACGACATAGTATACTATTTTATTATTCAATATATAAGTGACATGTGTCTCATCTAAATAAAAATTGCGTAAATTCATTCTTATATTGCATAAAACTATCCTGATATTGCTAAAAACCGTCATCGCTATAAATTACCATGGTTGCACCGGATCCAAATCCATAATAATTGGATCTGTATCAAGGCATCTATCAGGTATATTATATGATTGCCTGAGCATACCCAACTGTACATAAATTGTTAGGATTCTTTGAGACCTTAAACTATCACGAAAAAAGAAAAACAAGTATACTATAAGACAACAATTTTTAAATTTCCTGATTTTATAATCGGTCACCCAAAAAATTTTACACAGATTTATATATTTCTTCTTCATACATAATTAAAGTGACATATTATAAATAATTATAAGCAAATATTCAGTGACGGCAGTACTAGATGAATAATGGGAACAATTGTCCACCCAGATCCAGCCTAAATACAATATAAATTAAAATATTTGTATCCTCAATTCAAAAAAAAATATCAATTAAAATATAAAAAAGTAATATGAAACTAAAAAAATTACAGTGTTTATAGTCATTTTGAGATATTATAATATATTCTGAACTCAACTACAATACATACAATATTTTATTTTGAAAATTTTTATCCAATTTTTTTTATACACCTAGTTTAAAATTTCTAGTTCTGCCATTGAACACACACCACATGTCGTGTTTGCTGCTCATCATATCTACGCTCAGATTAGGTCGCAGATTACGTGGATTAGTCGCATCGGACATCAAACTACTTTCACTTATGTGAATCTGCTGAGTGTCGCAAATTGTCATAGACCCTTTCATCAACATGTCAGAAGCTCAGCCTCCTTAGCGTTGGCAAACATTCGACTGAACCTCGGTATAACCAAAAGATACCACATAACATAGGCAAGCCCACCATTCACTTGCTCGCCCTTCACTATCTTCTGCTTATACCTTAACACACTACACTTGAGGCACGCTGTCTCATTAGATTCCATTCCTCTATAGAAAATATAATCGTCTCGACAGGGTTGAATCTTCATGTACTTGATCCCCATGAGAGACATAGAATCTTAGTTGGGTCAACGTGTACTAGAGCAGCAAATTAGGCTCAAGCAACATATCGTTGAGTAAAGATAAAAAGCTAGAGAATGATATGTTGTTCAATCTAACTATAGTCTTAATTTTTTAAAATTTTAGAACGGTAGATAGTTTGGTGAACAAGAGCAACCCGGATATAGAGGTGTATTCAAATCAGTCCTGACGGTCTCAAATATTTATATATCATCGTCATTGTTTCGTGCAAGATCGTCAAACATATGGTTGAAATCACCATCTTCGTATATATCATCATATTTCATTGTGACTCTTCAACTTAATTGACTCTTGCGAGATTCACCTTTTTCAAATGATTGACCGTGCATGTACAAAACTGTGTACAATATCTTGATGCCGAAACTTTAAATATGTCGTTTCAACTTAGGAGTTTAATCAAATTACTATTCTCACACTTGATACAAGGCTCTGAATAGATAGACTTGATTGTGCCTCGCCAAAAATGAGACCAAAGTAATAAAACTCATGGATACTGGCCTCATACTCGGCATTTAGCTAACTATACATGAATCAATCACGATTGCTAATTCTAGATGAAAGAGAAATATATTATATTTTATATAATATAACCTAGAAAACCATATTACCAAAAGATAGCTAAAAGATAAAAGGCATATGTTTCGTATACTAAAACACGCGTATACATGTATTTAATATATGTGAAAAAGTCAATTAATATGTATACAATATTTATCTAACAAAAAGGCATGCTTCACATATTTAATTAAATTGATGAAAGAAAGAAGACACAATTGAAACCTTTTGAAATTGATTAGATTCTCCTAAGCAAATAATTCACCTTATATATTTATGCAAGTGTAAGGTGGTAGAGATCGATGCAAATCTTAGACGACACTTAAGACCTAAAAACGTATCTAAATGTAAACAAAAACATATAAAATCGTATGATTATTAAAAGCGTCATTTAGTATTTTTATTTATGATGGTATCTGTCTCTTAAAAGCGTCTTACTTATATGCTTAAGAATAAAAAATGTCATCTAAAATGGTCATGATTAACGACCTAATATACCTGTATGGTAAAAAAAAAGATTTTATATCTATAAAAAAATAAATTTATTTGTATAATTTTAATTAAAATTTTAATTTAATTCCCAAATTTAATTTAAAATTTTTTAATTATGTATTTTTTTCTCTCCAACAAAAATTCAGGAACCGCCACTTGGATCAAGCAAGAGGTTTCATCCCAAGTACAAGCAAAAACCTTAAAAAGTTTAAATTAATTTGATGTGATTGATGTACTCAGAGAAGGTATAATTGTATATTATTCATAGGAGTAATGACGTAATTTGTTTTAATAAAAACAAAAACTTTTAGCAATGAAAATAATATCCTTTCTTTTGAAATATTTGACGTTTAAATTTTTGGAAAATGTTGGATTTGCTATTTTTTATGTAAAATACTAACATAAATGTTATAATAATGAATATCAATATTTTGGTATCGATCTATTTCTATAACTTCTCTTTACAAATTTTCATATCTATTTTTAAATAATTTATATATTAAATTTAACAGGCATAAAATTAAATGATAAAAAAGAAACTTTGAGGAGACGTGTCTGTAAACAACATACGTACGTACATCCACGTTAATGATACTCAATACCCGTTTCCTATTTTTTATTGCAGAAATAAATACGTAATGGCTTATCTATATATATATATATATATATATAAGGGAATAGAATAGGGAGTGTCCGACGCTTCCCGTCGGTCCTGTTTGATCTCAATCGATTTGGTTCGGTTTTAATTGATTCGGTTTGATTTGAAATAAATCGATTTTTGATTCGATTTTAAATATTAGTGGATCAATTCGATTTTAAATTTTTAATTTCAAATTTTAAAAAATTAATAATTAATAATTTAATTTAATTTTTAATTTTTTTCAAACCGAATCGATTCAAACCCGTCATTTTATGGGTGCTTGCCTTGTCATCAATAATTGACGTAAGACAAAGTTATTAACGTACGATAGCGTTTTGATGACTCAACGGCTTGGCGAGCTGCTATATCCGTCGGTGAATGCCAGTTCGATTTCACAAGCAATTTCGATATTCGATCCTCCACGACTCCGCAATCCATCGGCTTGCTCGGTTGCCAGATTTTCCGCTGCTATTTCCCTTCTCGACCGCGTCGATATTTTGATTCAGAGATGTCGTACGCTTACCTTTTCAAGTACATAATCATCGGCGACACCGGTAATCAACTGCCCGACTCGATCGATTCCCAGTTACAGAGTTTCAATTTGTGTCCGCGATAGGGTTTGGTTTGCGGACTTGTTAGGTATCGATTTTTTTGGAAATATCAGAAAACCTAATTCTTCTTGGCCGCCGATTCAACTCAATCGAACCGAATTGATCTTCTGTTGGAATGTTCCTAGGTTATTTTCAGCTTGTTTAGTTGTTTGAGGATGATGAAGGAAGTTTTTTTAGATTTATTTTTTACTCTTTTTAGTGTGTGTAGGGGAATTCAGAAGAGTAAGGATTTCAGTTTTGTGTAATAGCTATTTGGAAGGGAAGGGAATTAGAGTTGGGGCTGTTTGGTGATAGATTAGGGTTAGGACATATAGTGTCAAGAACTATGTGCAAATTGATTTGGTTGATAATTGAGTAATAAGCAGGTTGTGTTTGGAGGAAGAGTCATCTGATTGTATAATTTTTGATGTGGCAGGAGTTGGTAAATCATGCCTTCTTCTTCAGTTCACTGATAAGCGGTTTCAGCCCGTCCATGACTTGACGATTGGTGTCGAGTTTGGAGCTAGGATGATTACAATAGATAGCAAGCCTATAAAGCTGCAAATATGGGACACGGTTCGTCGCACTCATTCTTTTTTTGAAAATTTGCTGCCACCAAGGTTTTAAATCTGCGACTTACATGATGGATGCCATCAATCAACCACTAGGCCAGCCACCAAAAAAAATACAAAAATATGATTTTGATATGCATAATTTGATTTACTTTATCAGTAGGCACGGATAAAGTGCTTCAGGTTTAGTAAACATTCGGCACTTCAGGTTTAGCAGGTTAGAAGAATCGAGACAGTGATTATGTAAATAAAGACCAGTTTCATCCTCACCATCACCTTTAAACATATCCCAGCTTAGACATAAACAAAAGAGCCTCTGATAGATGGGCATCTGATGCAAACTTTCTAGCAAATGTTAAACATTAGAATGTGCCAAGTTCTGACCTCTGATAAATTGTTAATCATGGTGATCTGTATTTATTGTTTTGCGTCCTTAACACGGCACTCTATTTTCATTCCAACAATAATGTGATCTTAAGAGAGATGTTCCAAAAATATCAGAGTGCTGCCTTGCAAAGTCAGACTGTACTTGTTTTATTTTTTAGACTTTTATATACCAGCGCTGCAAATTGAAATGCTGTACTATTGTTGGTAATGCAGGCGGGTCAAGAATCCTTCAGATCTATTACCAGATCTTACTACAGAGGAGCTGCTGGTGCATTATTAGTCTATGATATAACCAGGAGGGAGACTTTCAATCACCTGGCAAGCTGGCTCGAAGATGCAAGGCAGCATGCTAATGCTAACATGAGCATTATGCTCATTGGTAATAAGTCAGACCTCGCCCACAGAAGAGCAGTGAGTACTGAGGAAGGGGAACAATTTGCCAAGGAAAATGGTCTGATATTTATGGAAGCATCTGCAAAGACGGCTCAGAATGTAGAGGAGGTGATCATATCCCTGGATTCCACTTAGTGGAATTGCACAAATAGTGAATGGATGGTCTTCAGTTCGACACATTTTCTCATAGATTCTGATTGTTTCTCTTTTTGCAGGCTTTTATAAAAACAGCTGCTGCTATCTACAAAAAGATACAGGATGGGGTATTTGATGTATCCAATGAGGTTAGTTTTGATTTCTATATGGTGCCTTCATTTTGCATATAAGTCACTCATGTTCCTTTACTGACCTGAAATTAAAATGGCTCTTTGTTTTGGATCTACATCCGTTAGATTCAAGGTGAACAAGAATATGTATCTCAATCTTATGGATTCTTACCCTTGACAATCTTCACAACTTTGTGCTTTACAATAGTCAATGCTTATATATGTTTTTCTTAATCTTTTGACAGTCACAAGGCATTAAAGTCGGATACGGAGGCATTCCTGGGTCATCGTCTGGCAGAGACAGCTTGTCTTCACAAGCTGGAGGCTGCTGTAGTTAGTTTCTCCAATCAGAAACAGTAATATTTCAGCTATGAAAATTTCAGCACACCCAATTGCCTTCTATGGCCCGTCTGTTGTATCGTCTACATTAATGTATAGACACTGATTTGTTTTCCTCTTTCTTGGGACACTCATTTCCTGATCTGCCTGATTGTAAAATATGATTCTTGTTTTGTTTGCTTGTAAATCTGCCCGACTCGACGTCTGACCCGTAAGCAGGAGACGTTTGCTCTTATATGTTGGCCAATTAAATTTTCTGATTAAGTTGTGTACAATGGTGTAAGAAGTTGATTGAAAAATAAACGCTCAACTGAGTTCGCCTAAGCCTAAGGCCTTGAGTGTGTTGGGATTCAAGAAACAGGACAAGCGCGAGTATCCGAGAACTGAGAGACTCGGGAGGTTTTGTCCAGGCTGAGGCCAGGGCTGAGGTCCGCAGCATTGTACCTGTAGGTGCCTCGTGTCACGGGCTAGTTCTTGGATTAATTTGTGCGGCACTTGTTGGCTCACGCAAGAACGAGCAAGTTAGCTTTTATTGCATAACTCGAGTACTCTTAAGCAATGACGGAATTATAAATTTTAATTTGGGTACGAATTTTTTTTTAAATTGAATGAGGTATAAAAATAAAAAATATAATATTTTTAAGTTTAATTTAGAGTATAAAATTTTTTAAACTAACTGGGGGTACAAAAATAAGAAATATCATATTTTTAAACTTAATTGGGGGTATAAAAATTAAAAATATGTTATTTTTACACTAAAATATGAACGTTTGGTCGGAATTTGGGTGGACAGCTGTCCCCGCTGTCCACCCCTTGGATCCGCCCCTGCTTTTAAGGCAACAAAAGATTACATAAGTAGTATATTCGAAAAAGGGGCACGGATCACACTATCACGTAAATCGAATGAGTCGGGACATCGATTAAAATAAAAAGACGCATTTTATTGATATCGAAAAGATAGTAGACACGAGGACACGCCTATACAAAGATTAGGGACTCGAAGAACGCACCTTATCTGAGTGGAGTAGTCCAACTACAACGCTGAACTATCCACTCCCTTGTAAAGAGTCAAAGAGACTTTTTACATTCTCATAGGAACAAACATGACTAGTGCTTGTACTAACATACTACATTTTAACAAAAAAAACAAACGGTCATAGGCGTAACAATGTCGTGAAGAAACTTGGACACTAACACCTCGCAGGTCCTGTCCAAAGTCTTGCTCCTGTTGCTTGCCGATAGGAGAAATGTCGCCTCGCATTGTCGTCGGACTTCCCCCCATTTTAGGTCCCTGCTTAGTCTACGGATCTTTTGCTTGTGCTCTCCCAAGGCGTCCAACTCTGCTCCCTTGTAGGCCTCCCTATGAATGAGTTTAAATTAAATTTTTAAACGAGTTCATTATTTGTTATTGACTCATTTATTTAAATTATGTTTTAACTTGACTTGTCGATTCTTAAATGAATTTTAATCGAGTTCTAAGTTCTAACAATGAGGTATTGTATGTACATACTTGCCGCCACCTCAGTTGAATTTTGAAAAATGTAATTATCTCATTGGGAAACACCAATTAATTATAATTTATTTATTCGAAAGATAAAAATGCCAAGCTATGAACTCATAGTTATGCTCACCCAAAAATTACTTTATAAATAATAAAATGTTGATTCTGCAGCTATTTACTTAATTGGACTCAGAATTCTGACTGTAAAAGAAAATAAAAGATGTTACTAAATTTTTTTCCTGCTAATTAAATGTTGGATTAATTTCTAAATTGAAAAAGAAAAAAATGTTTCTAAATTTTTGCCTGAAACTGATTAGGATTTCTATAGTGATTAGGGCTTGTATGGTTCCTATAAATACCGCAAGTTCGTTTGTGAATTCTCTGAATATCTCTCTCGCTCTCATATTCTTAGTTTGCTGGTTCCACCAAGACTCAAGATGAGCGTTGCAGCCGACTCGCTGCTGCTGCACTCGGGCGGTTTTCGCCCGTCGTTTCTCAAGCGAGGCTTGGATTCCGATTCGGACGAGCTTGAGAGTAGAATCTTGAAAAGACGCAAGAAGACAGAGGAGACCATCATCAGGTCAGAGGAATCACAAGAATCTGCTGTTTGTGCGGCTTCTGCTTCGAGTAGCAGCGGGCCGGACGAGAAGGAAGAATGCTCGCCGCTTCCCGGCTCTGCTCCGGTCATGGGCAGCGTCTGCGCGGAAACGGATTCGGGCTGTGCGCGGTACATCGAGTTCAAGGATTTATGGCTGCTCGGGAGCGATGAGCTTGCTCGGCTACGCGCCAGACACGTCGAGAATCTGCTCCAACGTAAGAAGCTCTGCATGGTGCTCGACCTGGACCACACGCTGCTCCACTCCGCTCGGATCACGCCCGACAAGGAAGCGTATCTCCGCGACCCTCCGGCCGGCAGCTTCATGGTCGCGCCCCACATCATGACCAAGCCGAGACCCTTCGTCGGGGAGTTTCTCAAGGAAGCCAGCTCCATGTTCGAAATGTACATCTACACGATGGGCACCGCCGGCTACGGGGCGGCGGTGGCGAAGCGCCTCGACCCGGGCGCGGACTATTTCGGCACGAGAGTCATCTCTCGCGGCGACGGCAGTGACAAGAATCAGAAAAGCCTCGACCTTGTCCTCGCCCACGATCGCGCCGTGGTGATCCTGGACGACACGGAATCCGTGTGGTCCAGGCACTCAGAGAATCTGATACTGATAGAAAAGTATAACTTTTTCGATTCTGGCGCTGATGAGAGCGAGCATGATGGGATCCTGGCGAGTGTTTTACAAGTCCTTAAGCGGATTCACTGCGACTTTTTTGATGATCCGAGTGAGAGCAGGGACGTGAGGCGGGGCCTGAGATCGCTCAGGCGCGGCGTTCTTGAGGGGTGCGAGATCGTGTTCAGCGGGGTGATCCCGCGGCTTGTCCAGCCCGAGGCTCATCAGCTGTGGCCGCTTGCGGAGGAGCTGGGAGCCAAATGCTGTAGAGAAGTTGGTCCATCGGTGACTCACGTGGTCGCGGCGAGAGTGGGAACGAAAAAGGCTCGGTGGGCGGTACAGGAGAACAAGTTCCTCGTCGATCAGAAGTGGATCGAAGCTGTAAATTTTCGGTGGAAACGGCTGCCGGAGAATGAGTTTCCAGTCGAGACAACTCATCAGAATGACTGAGAAGAAGTTACAGACCTCCCCTAAACTTTGACCATTTCGTGTAGATATTTGGGAGGGAATTATGACTGTTTCCTTTCTTGACCACCTTGTAGTCTCTTGATTCAATTTAAAAGTATAGGATTCATGGTCTATCAAACAATTGTCACACGATAATTTGACACATTAAAATTTTTTAAAAAATTAATAAATATTTATTATGCGTCATTTTAAATTTTTAAGATACGTAACATATTTATACGAACATGTCCGCTCACAAATTTCTCACCTCGTTTACTAGACCCTAAAAAGTTGTGGAGGTGTCAAGTTTAAGGTTATACTCATTGATGTTTGTAATAAGGTTCTTTTCCTCAAAGAAATGAAACTCACTCATTTCTCGTATAACTGGCGTAATCACCTTCCGAAGATACTGGGCAATTTCTCCCGTTCCGCCTGTGCTAAGTACTACTCTTCCTGGCCTTGCCAAGCAGATTTCGAACAGGCGTTTGGATTCAAGGCGAAACCTCATGTGAAAGTTTCGAGCTTGGGCTCAGCTAATCAGGAAGTTTATAGGTGGAATGTGAAGATACGTGATCTGGGTCGGCTCGGCCAGGTAAAAGATGCTCGGAAGCTGTTTGACGAAATGCCTGTTAGAGACGTTGTCTCATATGCATCTATGGTCGGTGTTTACGTGAAAAGCAATGAGTTGCGTGAAGCTGAGAGTATGTTTGGGGCGATGCCGGAGAGAAATATGGTGGCTGAGTCGACGATGATTCATGGGTATGTGAAAGCTGGCCGGATGCGCGAAGCTCGGAGCGTGTTTGACGAAATGCGTGAGAGGAATGTGTACTCGTGGACTAGTTTGATCTCAGGGTATTTTGCGAGCGGGCAGGTGGAGGAAGGCCGTCGGATGTTTGACCTGATGCCGGAGAAGAATGAGGTCTCGTGGAACACTGCGGTTTTGGGCTATGCGCGCAACGGTTTGTTGGATGAAGCTCGGAGTTTGTTTAACAAAATGCCCCAAAGGAACACTGTGACTTGGACAGCTATGATCAAGGCGTGCGTTGAAAATGGTCGAATCGATGAGGCCATGGACATGTTCCATCGAATGCCTCGACGTAATTTATATTCGTGGAATATTATGCTTGGGGCTTATTTGGGTCATCAGAGGTTAGGCGAAGCCGTGGAGCTGTTCCACTCCATGCCTCTGAGGAATGAGGTTTCTTGGACTGCCATGGTCACCGGATTGGCGCAGAACAAGTTGGTTGCAGAAGCGAGGGAATACTTCGACAGGATGCCTCAAAAAGACATCGCAGCATGGAACGCTATGATCACAGCTTACGCTGACGAAGGCCTGTTGGTTGAAGCTAACGTCCTTTTCGATTCTATGCCGCGAAAAGACATCATAACCTGGAACGCCATGATCGGTGGATATGCTAGACATGGGTCAAGCAGCGAGGCACTGGTACTCTTCGTATCGTTGCTTCGATCTTGCTCTGCGCCGGATGATACCAGCTTCACTAGCGTACTGGCGTCAGCTGGCGGGCTGCTGGAGGTCACGCAAGTTCACGGTTTGGCTATACGTACTGGCTTCGAGGATAACACTTCGATTGCGAATGCTCTCATCACAGTGTATTCTAGATGCGGAGATCTTGGTTCGTCGAAGCTAGCTTTCGACGCTCTTCGTACCAAGGATGTCGTGTCGTGGACAGCGCTGATCCTGGCATACTCGAATCACGGGCATGGCAAAGACGCTCTGCACATCTTCGGCCGCATGTTGAAATATGGTATCAAGCCTGATGAGATCACATTTGTTGCCGTCCTGTCAGCTTGCGGCCACGCAGGCCTAGTCGACAAGGGTCAGCGCCTTTTCAACTCGATGCGGCGTGTGTACGGCATGGAACCGAAATCCGAGCACTACTCATGCCTGGTCGACATTCTAGGCCGTGCGGGGCAGGTAGACGAGGCAATGCGAGTGGCCGACACGGTTCCTCCGTCGGAGCAAGACGGGGCTTTCTTTGGCACGGTGCTTGGAGCTTGCAGATTGCATGGGCGAGTGGAGCTGGCGGACCACGTCGGCCGCAAGCTACTCGAGCTGGAGCCGAGTAGCTCTGGAGGGTACGTCCTACTGTCCAACGTCTACGCGGCGAAGGGAAGATGGGAAGATTTCGCTAGAGTTCGTAAGAAAATGAAGGAGATGAACGTCAAGAAAGTGGCTGGAGTGAGTCAGATCGAAGCTAACGGCGGAGCCCACACCTTCTCCGCGGCGGATAAATCCCACCCAGAGTTCAGTGAAGTCTACAAATTCTTGAATGAGAGTCTGATTCCTGTCATGCAGGGTTGCAATAAAGGTCCTCAGGCTGGCACAAACCACTCTGACCACTTCATCCTCGACGAGTTGTAACATGCGACGGTTAAGTCAGATCACACAAACCTTAAAAAAACCTTAAAAAAACAACTCAGGCCCTCAATTATTGGACTGTGAGTTGTGACATCATTGGTTGGTATTTGATGAGGTTACGTAAGATCAGTTGACGTCCAAGGCTATAAAATTGATGAAAAATGTCAGACTCATTTTCTTTAGGCAAGTGGAATTAAGAAGAGTTATTATCATGCCGACAAATATATTTAATTTAATCTTGATCACAACCTATGCTATTTCGATAATATAGGTTATGAAAAATATTATTCTTTACCAAAAACATTAAAATTATTTTGACTGAATTTTTGAAATAAAAAATATTAAATATTTAAATTAATTTACAAACAATAATTATAATTAGCTTGTAAAAATAATAATATATAAATTAAATGTACGTACTTAATTATATATATATATTTTTTTGCTCTTCAATAGTTCAATGTGTCATCTCCGCTTGAGACAAGAACCGAAGCTGCAGCAACTTTGAAAATCAAAAATCGTCAAGATCGTTCCTTTTTCATTGCTTCGTCTTTCCTCGAGAAGTGCGTGTTGTATGTAATCTGGGTTTGCGAGGAATTTCGGAAAAGATGTTTCCACTGCTGATGCAACCCCATGATGGAGGACTGACCCCTCTAGGGCACGGACGCGATGACATTCATGGAATTGGGGTTTGTAGTTATGGAGTTGGGGATCCTTGTCTCGTCCTGACCTCCGATCCCAAGCCCAGACTCCGCTGGACTGCTGATCTCCATGAAAGGTTCGTCGACGCCGTCGGTCAGCTTGGTGGACCTAATAGTAAGCCCGCTTTTCAATTTTCAAACAATGAAAGGCTTGATTTTTAGTTGCTTGTAGATAGAGTTCAGAGTAAGATGGTGGTGGTGGTGGTTTTGCCTGTTGAATTTTAATTGCTTGAAGATGAGGGCGTTGTGTTTGAGTGAGCCTTGAAAAGTGTTTTATGTTGAAGTTAAGTTGCAAGTGAGAATAGGTCTTGAACACAACCTGGTTATTATGAGATAATTGAGCCCTCTTTTGATCCGATGATGTCCGGATTATTCTACAGAAACAAAGTGATTTTCAGGTAGAGCTTTAAAATGATATCTCAATCATAGGGTCTGGTGGGAGAAAGGGAAGCGGTAGTAATGTGGAAATGCAGTGCAATTATGCTGCAAGATTTGTGATTTAGGTTGTATCTTAGATTTGGATAATCATGATCACGGTTTGGATTGTATCTTTGTTCAAAAGAGTATTCAAGCTGAAACCAAGTTCACCTGTTGCTGTCATAGGAATTTGGCTCAAAGTTGTTGCCTCTCCCGGGCTATCTTTTCCTTTCCACTGTTCTCTTTGTTGTGTAGACAAATTGATTTCACGTGTAACTCAGTCATCCGTTCCTTGGAAGGTTTCAGTGAACTGGAAGTCTCTAAGTTATTTGCTGTCTTCCTTTTTTACCTTGCTGATGTTTTTAAGTCTTCACAGAGGCCACCCCTAAGGCCATTATGCGGACAATGGGTGTGAAAGGATTGACCCTCTTTCACTTGAAGAGCCATCTTCAGGTTCGAAATTGTTTCGAACGTATGATTAGACATTGCAGTTAAGAAGTGAATAGCCTTCTGTTCAGCCTTTTGATGATGTGTATGGTTTGTGATATTACAGAAATACAGGTTGGGTAAACAATCGGGAAAGGACATGTGCGATATTGTCAAAGATGGTGAGTCAGTTTTACAGAAGTAATAACCGTTATCTTTCTTTGTGAAAACCCGTTTGTACATATATAACTGTAAAATATAAATTTACGAGTGAACATAGCTTCTGTGCAAAATGACAACTTAGCGTTTTCAGTCGCTTTGGGATCCAGGTTCGTATCTTATCGAAGTTCCTGAGAGCAACAATTCTGCCCCAAAGTTGCTCACTCCTGACACAAATGAGTAAGGAGCGCAAATCAGGTGTATAAATTCCAAACTGATTGTTCGACGATATCCTTGATAGCGTTCATTGATTTTTTGGCCAGGGGTTTTGAAGTCAAGGAGGCGTTAAGAGCGCAAATGGAGGTTCAAAGTAAATTGCATTTGCAAGTTGAGGTACTGTTTAATGTTTATCACTAGAAAGTAAAAGGCGAGTCGCGCCTTGCCTTATCCAAAGCTAGTTTAGCCTACCGTCGCTTCCGTAGTTCATTTTGAAGTCAAGCTGCCTTGCATCGAACTTCCTCAGGGGACGGATAGATGTGAATTCTCCTCTCATGTCTCCTACACAGGCTGAGAAGCACTTGCAGATCCGTCAAGATGCTGAACGGAGATACATGGCGATGCTTGACAGAGCTTGCAGGATGTTAGCAGACCACTACGTTGGAGGTGCAGTGATAGATGCGGACAAAGATAAATCTCAATGCATGGACGCGAAGAAGCTGCCTTCAATGACTTTCACACACGACACAGTTCCTTCCTACACATTACAACCTTCCACAACAGCTGGACTCCACGGCTTGGAAGAACTTCTACCTGGTCTCCACACTCAGAGAGCTGACTGTTCCACCGAGAGCTGCCTGACTTCACACGACAGCTCCGCTGGATCCAGAAAAAGGATGCTCCATGCAGACTCGGTCGCCCAGTATCTGCTATGGGGTGAAGCCAATATGGCAATGCCCAATGTCAGCGTCTCCCAGGGAATCGCCGGGTATAGCACCTGAGGCTGCTTTTACGGTGAAGCACCGATCTACTGACAACGCGAAGCTCCCTCATTCGTGCTATCTCAACTGTGATGACCCACCCAGATCTTCTTAGACCAGATATGTCTTTATTGCAGTGTAGTTGAACAGCAAACAGACTTCTTCCGGATGGAAACCAATCTATTAACCAAGTGATTCGTATCACAAGATGATCAGAAAAGCAGAAACCAAAGCACGCGTTGTTGGAAAAATATTGAACAGACTGCGCAAACATACAGTAAATTGAATGAAACATTGCTTAATAAATGCAGATTTTGAAACTAAGTGTAAATAATGCTAAAGAAGAGTAAATCAAATTATCAATTATAGTTCCCATCCAAATAGCATCCATGACACAACTAAATTTTAAAAATTGGGTGAATTATCAATGTTTGCTTACCGGACTTTTAGCAACAACACAGTGACGGTTCCACTAGGAAGTCAAAAAATATTATATTTCTTATTTTTGTACCTTATTCAACTTAAAACTGACTTTAACTTGTTTATAATTTTTTTTTTATTAAACACGAATATCATAATGTTATCTGCATATATATATGATCTGCATATATATATATGATGTTGTGTGCACACCATTCTTGACATTATATAAACATATTCATCATTTTTACAAATGATGAAACTAAATAATAGATCAGTTATATCAAACTTTTCATGTCGGTGTTTGAAAACTCTTTTAATCCATATACTAACTTCACATGCTTACAATTTTTTTTTAATTTTTTTTGGAGTTAAAACATCCACACTTTTGATCAATATACATACAAGTATCTTCATCGTTTTGTGCTCGCAGCAAAGCGCTGCGCAGCACCGGATTTCTGTCACTACCTATTTGAACCCTTTAACCGTAAGTACGGCCGTATATTTGCCGATGATCCATTCCAAGTTGATTTTTCTCTTAAATCCATTTACATCCATCCCTAGTTATATTAATTTCTGAACTATTGTAATAAAAATTGATTTATAATATTTTTATGACTACTTCCGAATAAATTTCAGAATTCAAATGGTCAAATTTACTCCATCCATCACGAAATAATATTCATTTGGTGTTAATTGAGTGAATTAAAAAAATTAACATTACCTGTTAAAATTTTTTAAAGACAAATATACAACATCTCGTTATCAAATAATATGTAAAAGTGATAGAAAATAATTTTTTTATGAAGTACAATGATGAACTAACTAATATTTTTTTTTAAGTTATGTAATAATATCAAATATGTATTAAAATTGTTTAGTGATAAATATGATAGACAAACTGAATAATTATTAGATCAAATTTGTTTCTCAATCTTCAATTTATATCAGCAGTGTGTTGATCTAGTGGCATCGTGACAGTCTGATAATCCAAAATTCTAAATTTGAAGCGTGTTGATATCATTTTATGCTGTAAATTCGCAGCAATGCGAGTGAACTGACGGCCAATTAATTTTGAGAGGTGGACCACTTGCCTGCAAATACTGGGTTAGATCAAAATGTGAAAGTATAATAAGATGCTTCTGACTGTCGGGACCAGTTTGTCTTTTTGCAGTTTGGGATCCACTTGCAGCAGCTCAAGTCTGTAAAAATCCGAACTTGCAACATGCCCTCATCTCCAAATTCCATGTCCAACAAAAAATCAGCAAATCTCGTAGATTTTACCCGAGTTTCATTGGGACTCGCGCTCGCGCAATGGGTTTCAGAATTCAGAGTCGTGGGCTGGCCGACCTACTGGACTTGTCTCGTCAGTCACATTTCTGATAAAATAAACGTTGCCCAGATAGTAAAATCGCAGATGGCGCCGGCAGAAGCTCCAAAGCTGAAAGCTTGGAGGGAATCAAATGACGGAATATGACAAAAAGATTCGCCTGCTCCCTTCAAAATCTTTAATTATCTTATTTTTTCCATTTTTTGTAAAAAATATGGAGCGGCTTTTGCATCAGATTCCAAGTGGAGCACGAGCAGCAGCATCGTACAATACGTTTGGTTTTATTAAAAAAAGATGTGCTTTGTGAGAGGAAGAATCCAATGGCTAGACGGGCTTTCCAATGATCCTACGGACAGCTTCAATCCATCCATTGATACAGTTTGGTTGCCATTCAGTTCCTCATTCATCATCTCTTTTGGAGCTTCACAATCGTCGTCATCATCATCAGATCAGCTTGTTGATATATCGGAGAGGTACTGCTGGGTCTCTTATGTTCAGTAACTTGACATCAGGCGTGTGTTTATGCGGGTTTATGTGGATTTTGGGGTCGATAAAGAGCACTTTAATCCCACTTTTCTGGTTGATTTGATCGAGTTTGTGATGGAAGAAGTTGGGGGCTCTTCAGTGAGTTATTGCTGGGTGGGTTGGGTGAGATCTGGGTGTTGTGCAGATAGCTGGATGGTGTATTGTGCTGATTGTTCTGTCTTTGTTGGTATGGTGGTGTGTGTGATGAACTTCCTTCTGCAAGTGCTTTGTTGTACTTTCATGGGTGTGCTTTAGCTGTGCTGTGAGCTGGAATAGGTTACTGGTAGGCATGGCTACGATTGAAAGATGATATTCTCAAGCTATGGCGCAGAATCAGCTAGTTTTGCTCAAGATAAATTAGGTCTTGTTTCTGGATTCGCTAGTTAAGCTCACCTTCATCGCAAGAACTTTGTTGAGAAGTCTGGCTAAAACAAGTGAAAATTAGTAAAGAAATTCAAGAACCCAAGATTTAATGAGGTTCTGCAATTTGCCTAAATTCTCTGGATCGATGATCGATGGTTTCTTATTATTGAGAGAATGTTCCAATTAGGTTACAATTACAGAGTATAAATAGTCAAAATGACAGCATTTGCTCTTCGGTATGACAGTAAATGAGCTATACCTGACAAATTTGACAAGTTATTTTTGATTACTTTCAAGATGCTCAGCCTCATGTGTGATTTCTTCCTCCTGGATATGGAAGCTAAGTTGACGGTGTTCTTCGTTTTCCGCTGTTTCAGGTTTTTGATGGATGTGCCGAAATGAGGGCCACTCCACTGGATTTAGCGAGTGAAAAATCATCAGCTCAAGGGAAGCCTTCACATGGTAGGGAAAGTAATATGGAGCCAGGCGGTGGAGACAGTAATAACCAGTCCAGTAATCCCAATCTTGCTTCCAAACAGCGGCTTCGTTGGACCAATGATCTCCATGACCGCTTTGTAGAGGCTGTGGCGCAACTTGGCGGGCCTGACAGTAAGTTACCGCTTCAATTTTTGTTCGTAACACTTGAAAAAGCGTGATAAATAGGAAGAAAGAACATGTCATGGAGATGAATGCTTTCAGTTTAAAATGGGTGGAGTTGCTTGCAGGGGCTACGCCAAAAGGCGTCCTTAGAGTCATGGGTGTTTCGGGCTTGACAATTTACCATGTCAAAAGCCATTTGCAGGTAACCTGTAAATGTACTGATATTTTGCCATCAGTTTGTCACCATTCCTTTTCAAAACTGATCAGGTCATTGTGATCCAAACAGAAATACAGACTTGCTAAGTACCTGCCTGATTCCTCATCTGATGGTATGTAGAGAAATTCACAACTGTGTAATTAAGCGTGATCCTTACGTTATAAGTTCCTGTTTTAAGCAGTACTAGTCGACACTGTTTTGGCGTTAACCTGTTGACTGTGTGTCAGGCAAAGTTGAAAATAAGGAATCTGGGGATACGGGATCGAGTCAGGATGGCTCTGCGTAAGTGCATCTCATCCCCGTGCTGAAATTGAATCTGAATGTAATATGTCATTTATCTGGTTAATGGACCGAAGGTTTGTTTCAAGCAAAAAATCTCATGCAATGGAATTTGAATCGCTGATGTTTTGATTTTCGTTATCTCTTATTCTCTTTGCAGTGGGATGCAGATCACCGAAGCCCTGAAGCTACAGATGGAGGTTCAGAAGAGGCTGCACGAACAATTAGAGGTACGTTACTAGAGCAGACATGTGACCTGTTGGTACAGAAACAGCTCTGGTGATTTGTCTCAGGAAAAGATCGACATGTCTATGTATGCATGCGTTTTGGTTGAGATAAAGTGGTCAACTGTTCTTGTCATTGCAGGTACAGCGGCAGCTACAGCTGCGTATAGAAGCCCAAGGCAAGTATCTGAAGAAGATAATAGAGGAGCAACAGCGTCTCGGTGTATTCACTCTAGAAGAGGATCCGGCGCCAGCCACCGACATTCCTCAGTCAAATAATAGCAAGATTGACTCGGCAGGTCCTGGCCCAGCCTCCAGGTTCTCGCTTGAAGACAAGTCCAATAATTTATTTACTGATAAACGACATTTTGTGGACGAGGCCTTCCCTTATCTTCAAGAACCGTTAACTCCAGATTCAGCCTGTGATCGCAACTCACCAACTGAGAGCCTGAAGGATGATCAGCCATTCAAGAAGCAACGACTGAGTGTGAACATGAATGAGCCTTTTGACAGGCCAGAAAACGAAGTTTCACCGCAGATGGTAGAAGGCTCGACTCCTCTGCACCAGCAGCCAAGCTCAGGTCCGTTTACCCAACTGCAATTCGATCTCACGCCTGGGATATCTGTCAGAGATGAAGATAGGGCGGAGAAGCTGCCAGGCGGAAGCTATCTTTGATTTAACTCCGGCTTCCTTCATGGATTCTTGTTATAATGTTTACTGAAGGAACCTGTTCAAAAGATGCAGGGGAAAACTGTAAATGCAGCATTTGTTTGCAATTTGTATGAGGCATCTTGATGTAAGATTACAACGTTTTTGAGAAACATTGGCAGCACTAGTTGGTAAAACCTAGGTTCTAAATCTATAAATAAGATCCAGGTGACTACTTGGATCATAGACTGATTTTCATGGGTCCTGAATAAGAGATGGGGCAAAACTCAACAATCGAATAGATGAGACAATACTAGACAAAATAAAGAAAATGTTACATGAAAATAGGTATGGCCTCAAATTCTCGTAAATGGTTCTTCCAAGTTCCAACCTCTGAACTTTGCAAAAACATTTTACTTGGTGCCATCCTTACACTCAGGCATGTACAATTGCGATTTAAACATTTGCAACCAACCCCGCATCCCTTCTCTGCTGAAGTTAACCAGCCAAGTATGCGTTGATAAGCAGGCGAAGTGAAATGTCTGCCATTTCAACCGATTTTCTAGAAGAATACAGCTAGTGGTAGCGGTGGGCTAGTTTACACATAACTAGTGTAAAAGCTCTATGTGCTACCAGTTGGTCTCACTATACCCTGAAGCTTCCAGCCGCCAAGTCCCGCCAGAGAAAACGCCTACAAATGCAATTAAAGAATCTATTGTACTAGAGTTGTGATGTAGGTGGGTGTGCCAACCAAAGTCTAGAAGTACTCCAACAGTTCCAACTCATGGCGCGTGCGTGTATAGCAAACTGATCTCAAAAAATTAATAAAACTAGGACTGACTGACCTCTTCCCATGAATTCCCAAAAGCTTCAAGTAACGCGGCATTACATGTTTTAAGTTCAACGGAAGCACCTGACAACATTGATGCTGCCTCCTCCCAACCCCTGTTATGACCCATACACCTGTGAAGTGATCACAAGTTCACAGTCAGACATTATCCACTCAAATGCCATGTCCAAACCATCCATTAGCAAGGCAACAACTAGCGACAAAAGGTTCGCACAATCTAAAACACTCACATCACAGTAAGCACTTCATCTCTCGAAAACTTGCATACAGCTCGCTGCAGGTGGTCAGCAGTCTGTCCATCCATCGCGGCTATGGAATAAAAACTAGGAATAAAATGCACCTCTGCTTCCAAAAACCCTCGGACTTGCTCCTGCATTATTTTAAGGGTCTCCCTGGTACGCAAAGCATCACTGCATAGCCAAACAAAACATTTTGAAAAGGAAAAAAAAAAAAAACCCATCTGATCAAACTTATGATGCGTATCAAATGCTCTATGCTGTGACCTGGATAAAATGAGCTCAGGAATCCATCCAAGCTGTTGCAGCTTCTGAGAGACAGTCACTGCATCTGCCCGCCCGGCTTTACTCAGCGGCCGATCATGATCTGTTCACAAAACCACCAAAAGTGACCAAAATCAAAACCACTCTCCAGTAACAGCTTGTTCAAAATGAGCCTAAACAATTCAACTGAGCATTGATCAAGTGACTTCAAAATTTAGCACGCAGATGCATACTTTCACCAACATATCGACTGCAAACATGAAGCAAAAATATGAGAAAAAAATAAAATCAATGCATTCTCAAGCTCGTAAGACATTGACATTTGACAGTCCAAACCAGAAGCTCGCGAAGAACCACCTCGAAGAGATCGATCATCCCAGGAGCTCTTGGCGTGCCGAAGAAGGATGAGTCTCCGAGAGACAGCCGGAGTCTTCTCCGACACTTGCTGGCCTTCCTCGGTCCCAATCACAAGCGAACTCGCGCGAACACGATCGAACCTGCCGCAAGCGGAGAGCGAAATGTGCGAAGATGAAGAACAAGACGGATATTCCAAGGTCGGGAAGTTAGGGTTCAGGTTGCAGAGCGCCGTCGCCACATTCATCATTGTCCGATTACGAGCCTCGTCCGTACGTACTTGGATTCTCGCGTATCTACTCGCAGCTCATCATCTCATCATCTTCCTCCCCTCCGCTCCAGCTCTGTGCTCTCCTGACGTCAGCAGATGCTTCTTGGGCCGCGGAGTTCCAGACGATCCACTAGGCTACCACTATTGACAGGCCCATTTTGATCATGACGTCAGCAATTTTTTTCCGAGTCAAAGGGGATGTGTATGTTTGGTTAAGGAAGAAGCTTACGCATGAATGGTTTAGTACATTTGTTGCAAGAATCATCATCGTACATGTGAAATCGCTAAGAAGCTGATACCAGTGAAACTGTGTTTCACTGCTTGTAACGGTAACAAGTTTAGACTAAGACCTTACGTTGTCGGATTACACTCACACTCACACATTTGTTGTTCACAGTGCTGAAAGAGCATAGCTCCCAAATCTTGGTGTAACGTACGTATTGGGGGAGTAGATGCTCTGGTCCTGGCCGCTGGCTTGGCTGCTTGGCGCAGATGCGACTCTGACCGACTTCAAGTCCTTCGTTGCGACGCTGCTCTTCAAATCTTCACCGTGCGTGTGTTCTTGGATCTGGCTATCTGTCCCTGCTGCTTGTTGCGCTATCTCCTTTCTGCATCTTTCGGGGCTTGGAATCATTTGTCGGATGTCGAGGCCCGGGTTGAAGAAGGAGAAGCCGTCGGAGTGTCTTTCCTTATCATCATCATCATCGGCTAGTAATAGTTTCTGTAGTGGTGGATTCGAGTGTTGCTGGAGCTCAGCAGCAGCAGCTGGTTGTGTATGACTACTATCTGTCACATATTGAGCACCACCTTTCATCCTCGCAGGGTTTCTGTTGACCAGACTCAGCTTACCACCACCTTTCAAGCTCCTCAGAACATCGGCAAGTGGGACTTTATCCCCTCCCGGAGCCCTGGCTCTCCTCCTGCTGGATGCTTTCTTCGGCTTGGGTATGAGAGGAAGAAACTTGTTACTCTCCAGACCGGAGATGATCAGCTCATGTCGGCTGTTTGTAACCGTCGGAGACCGCTTACCCGATCCATCCACGCCCCTCTCTTTCGATGAAACGCATCCCATGTCTACCCACCAAGAAATATCCCCCGCCAAAGAAATCCAAAATCATATAAACGTGGCCACCGGACTAGTCAGAAACGGCTTATGAATCTTGATCCTGGCCACTGCTGCTGTCAAAAAGGCGATAGCGCCTTTCAAGACGAGCCGAGGTATGTGGTTCAAAACTTCAACAGGCCCCTTTAGGCGAGACTTGAAGCATATATGTACCAGCATTGTTATATAAACTACCCTTTCCGGTCCCCTACGTCGCCGTAGATCCTACAAGCTTGCACTGCATCTTTACCACGCGATTGAAGCTCCGCATCAAACCAGATTAGTGACAAGTATGTCAAGTTTGAGTTTCTAGAGTCTTAGGTTTGGGTTTCTAGAGGAGGAGCCTTCTTAGACCAGTTGCACTGTTTCATAGGGCCGGCCAAATCTGTGATGTAGCCACTGTAGCGCCAAGTTCATTGATAACAAACTCTGGGCAGAGATAGTAATTGCCATTGTGTGATCAAGATTCTTGGAGTGCTACTGGAGATTTGGATTTATTTCTGGTTGAAGAATTTAATATCTGGTTCTAGCTTTTTCTTCTTCTGACAGGAATTGCCTACCCTATCCCTGGGGGCATTCACACCTTTAAGTGTACACTAATTACAGGTTGACTGGGAAACTTGAAGTTTGGTTTAATCATCGTCTGGTGTGGATTTTGGTGGCGAGTACTTGAGGAACGTCCCAGTACCGTTTTCTGAGGCGCATCAAACGAGTTCCAAGTGCCTCTATTTGAGGTGCGCTTGGTTTGATCTGATTTAGAGGATCATGTAGCTAGCTACAAGTGAGTTCAGTGAGATCTCAGTTTGAAAAAGGAGTAACTGATAAGGGAAACAAGTATGCATATACAGTCATGTGAGCTAGTCTAAGCTGCTGCTTTGGTATGAACCACCTTCTGTAATGTCGACAGTGTCTGTATCCAAAATGTTAACTGTACAAGACTCTACTTGACCAGCTATGGTGATAGAATAGAGGGTGAGCCACATTGCTAGTTAGTGATGTCCTTACACAAGTCATTAACAATGGAATTCAAGTGCGGTCATAGAAGCCTCCTCTCCTGGAACTTGGCATCGGCTCATCTGAAAAGGGAGTCAAATGAGATAATGAGCCACCAATGTGTTGAGAAAGATTGTTACACTGACAATTTACGCAAGACATCTGAACAAAAGCATCTTGATCATGTCTTGAGATTGAAATAGTAGCATTTTCAGCTTTGAGATGAATATGACGTAGTACATAGCTCATTAGTCAGTACCAAAGTCATCATCATCTTCCTCTCCATTGTTAATGGTGAAAAAAGGAGTGAGGTAATTCTTGTCCAATGCTGTGAAGGATGCCGCACTACAGAAAGAAACCAGGAGATCGAAGTCAAATATTAATTAGAACTACCATAAATGTAGGGCCCAGGATAAAAAAAGTATACCTCTTATGAAACTCCTTGAGCTTCATCTTGATTCTATTCCCAGATGAAGAACTTTCATCTTCGTAGTCATACGAAGGAGCTATGTATTGATTGGTTTCTTCAATGTTCTAAAGCCACAAAGATAGGATTAATATGGATGAGACTAATAAATGATATGCTAACACAAGGTGCACACGTACTGTGGATGAACAACTGAAGATTGAACACCAAGGCAATATAAAACATTTCAGGATTCCAGAATCAGACGGCATTCTAAGTTTTCTAAAAATCATTAAATATGATGAGAAAATTTTGCTATTATTTAGTCAAATGATGCTAAGGAGTGGTGAGGAAAAGAAAAAAGAAGATGCAATCAACAGATTTGCATGAGCAACTACAGCAACATAAATGTTAGCAAAACTATAAATGTAACAATAGTTGGAAAAATATGTGATCAGTTTTAGGTCTTTTCTATTTTCTCCTTTTCTATGCACTAAAGATTCATCAATATTTAGGGTGTCAAGACGTATGAAAGACTTGGGATATATCATAGAATGGGTCCATATCAAAATCCCACCTTATAAAGCATGTATATTGTTGAAATATCCAGTTTTGATCAGATTAACATGTTAAACTTACCGTACTTAAGGGAGTATCATGATCATCACCAACAACCTCTAAAGCTTCAAGCATTGTGCCTGTTGATCCTCCAATTAATAAAACCTACAAGTTCAAGTATTGGCAAAATCACACTTCTAAGATTACAATAAGAACATGTTAATTAAATTCCTTGTAGCAGAAACATGGAAAAAAAATTCTGTTACAAACTACACAGGAAAATATGACAGCCCATTTCAAATGCTTTCGAATATGTATACATATAACTAAAGAAAAGCATTTGAGACTATTTATGCACAACCGCAGAAATTGCAACAATATTTGCCTGAAAATCTGAACAATCAAATGAAAATAAAATTATGTTGACACCTTCAAATGTAAAATTAATTCACTTCATGTCTAGAAAAAAGAAATGAATTAGTGTAACCACATCATGTGAAAGAGCGTTCCTTGTATAAAGACATCCATATAGAAAAACACAAAATTAATTCATCTTATAACGAATTAGATAATCATGTTCTTACCGTCAGAACAACTATAGCGGTCGTTGCAGTGAATATAGTCTGGCCATGTCCATCTGGTAAATCATGAACTGACTGCAAAGCAAGGGCAAAAGCCATAGCTCCCCGAAGGCCTGAATGTGTACAACGCCTTCAGCAAGGCAAGAAATATAAGAAGATAAATAGGAACTTCAAACAGACTTGATTTCCTTACCACCATACCAAAGTGCCTTCTGATGTTTCATTGGTATTTTCCGATGCTGAGGTCTAACCAAATTCACGAGATATGCACAGGAAAAGATATTTGCAGCCCTTCACAGAAAAGTGACATTTAATTCCAGTCAGATATACAAATTACTAGGGATGTTGAAAAAGCGAGGTTATGGAACATCCATACCTTGCAACTATGATGAATATCTACCAATAAACAGAACAAGTTAAGAGAATCCAATATCTATTGTCAAATGGTTTATATATAAACCGCAAAACAGAAACAAAGAAAAGTATACATATGAAATGAAAAGCAGACCAGTCGTCCCCATAAATCAAGGATACGATTGAGAAAAAGATGAATCCGATATGAGACCAGCTATGCTGCTCCATAGCGATATCAAAACCCATATATATGAATCTGTATACGAAAAAGTATACATTGAGTAAGGTCAGAGCTATAAACATTATGCAAATAAGTTAAATGTATAGATAAGGTTGAATGCTTTTGCTCACACAAATGTCTCCGCTAAAGATGATATTAGGTGGAAAAAGGCAGATACAAATCTTTGAGAGTTCTCGGATAAATTTGAGAAAGTGTACTGCTTCATGACCTAAATTAGAGCAAAACTTTTAGAATTACTAAATGCACAAAATACAATATTTGAATGTAGAACCAGATAATTTATATGTACTCACGATTCCAGTGAACAAGATTGATACGATACCAGAAAGGCCAATACCCTCTGCTAACATGTACCTGGAGGGGTCATCATAGTTAGTGGATGTCAGGTCAAGAAGATATATCAATAGAGGAAAGAATAAATGAAATGATGGCAATAACTGCATAGAAAGTATTTGCTTACGAGAAGTATGGGAAGAGAACAACCAGGCAGCACTCTAAATTTTGAAGACTGAACAACAAATACAAGGTTTGCATGTTAGAAAAGGTTGAAATTATATCAAGGGCCTAATTATACATGCATATGTGTTGTCAGTATTTAAAACAAAACTTACTTGTCAACGCCTAAACCGGCATATTTGAATAGGTTTTGGAAGTTAAGGCATCACATTGTCTTTCTGTCAAACAATATTATAAATGTCTAAAAAATGAAATGATGGTGGCATTACAAAATATAGGAGTACACTAAAAGGATATTAAAGCAGATGTAAATCCAACTCCAACGCCTGCAAACCCAACATCCATATGTAAATTAGAAACAAAAGCTCTTTTGGGGGGAAAAATTGCAAAGTCCAGAACAAATTTTCATTGATAAAGTAACATATCTAGCTTAGTTGCTCCTCATGCTTCTGTATCACATTAGCTTGACTATTCTGTGTCTGATGAACTCCGGGAACTAATTTTATTTGTCAACCTAGAAAGACATCTTTTGCATAACTTCAAGGCAGAGTCTTATTTTGTGTGAATTTGCAATCAGTGTCGATTGTGTTTAAAGTGTAAACCCAAGTAAATTAAGCTACCTGCAGACATTGAGCCGAGAAATGTCTCAAGAAAGTGGAGAACGAGCATAAAGAAGCTCTGCCCAGATGAAGCATTGCTTCTCACCAATGCCATAGTCCTGCATGTTAAATCTTACCTTGAATTAGATAACTGGACCTCTAATGGTACTTCTACATAATACTTCAACTAAAACGAGACATACCTATACAAGGAGATTGCCATCTTCCAGTGACACAGCAAGAGAAATGTATATTTTCAGTATATGCCAAAAACAAGAACAAAAGAACTTATGCTGTAAATATAGATGATTAGACCAAGAGCTTACTGCATCATTCAAAACTGATTCCCCAAACACCAGAGCGTATAAGTTCACATCCGTGCCAAGTTCCTAAAGATCATCGTTATGATTAAAAGGTCAGCTTCCAGCTACAGATGAGGAAATCACGATACCAAAAGGATTAACATCAAAATATAGCACTTGATAACTCGTGCTAGTAACATCTTACAGCACAAGATTGTTGTCCTTTTGCAACAAATTAAGAAAACAGAAGTAGCTTAGTTAAATCACAATATTTACATAGCAGTACAACGCACTCAGTAATTCCTAATCAGCAAAAAGGTCAATACATTGATATATGTAAAAGACCTGAAATATAGACAGGACAGTGACAGGATCTGTTGCAGAGATTAGAGCTCCAAACATAAGACATTCAGCAAATGGAAGTTTATAGGTCAGATAGAAGACACCACCCAGATAACTGAAACAAAAAAAAAGCAGCATAAATGTTACAACAAATAGGAGGAAATGTAATAACATTCATTTCCTCATAAAAAAATTGGAACTATTAAGCTTACACCAAAACCCCTGTTACTACTGCTGCTATAAAAGTTCCCAAAATCGCGAAGGTCACAATAGCCCCAAAATTTGAAAAGAATGGTTTCTGCAAATCTCAACAATAATGAGGGCACTCAAATGTTATTATGAGATAGTTTCCCATCGAGTTAAATGAAAAGAGCCCATAGCTCAAGTGAGACTGAACTTACAGGTGATAAGCTAAATCCTGACTGGGTAAAGCAGAATCAGTCAAGGAAACAATGGTGTAACCAGCCAATATTAGTTCATTTTCAAACTAAAAGAAACTATTTCTCCAATACAATCAATGCTAAAAAAATAACAAAGGATATAATATGATCGGCGGTAGCAGGAACAGGAAGAAAAACTCTTCGTGAAAATTGAACCAGGTCCTGCCAGCAACAGCAAAATGTTAACACTCATCAACACAAAATCCAACACCATAAAAATAAAATCAACAAAATCTTTCAAACTCATAAAATCACCTAATGCTAGTTTCAGTGTTTGAAATGTTAGCAAGCCCTCCTACAATCAAACCTGCCAGCAAAGCAACACCAACATTCAGTCTCACGAAGTCAACAAACCTGCTAGCTACTATTCACAACCATTACGAAACAAAAATGCTGAAGACCGCTGCATCAAAAAATTGAATTTAAGGGCAGAAAGCAGCAAGCGGCGAACGAAGAACGAGAAACTGAAAGCATACCAATCAACAAAGAGGCGCTAGCTTCAGGCAGGTAGTAGAACTTATGCCTTCTGAGGACGTGACCGAGCACGAAAGAGAGGACGAGCATCATGATCTGCAGCAGTATGCCGACTCCAGCAGCTTGCTGCTCCTTCCCGGGAGCCGCATGGTGATCGGCAGGTGAGATCACATCGTCCATACGCCTCCTCCTGCCGAATCGGGCGTCGGAGCGATTGAGACTTCGATTGCAGAGCGGTGAGTGACGACGTAAGCTGCGGTTGCGGATTGGTCGGTGCGGGAATCTTCTCCGTTGAGCTGCTGTTCGACGAAGTTGTACGCTTCCTTTTCAATGGATGCTCCGCTAACTGTTTCTCGTCATTATCATTTTTTTATTATGAAAAATAAAATAAAATGAAAAAGTCATTTTTTTCTGATGGATTCGGCCCAACAAGGTTTGAAGTCACGATCGAAAGCCCAGTTTAGAAGCTCTTTCAAAATGCTAATTAAGAGCAAAAATCAAAAAATTAAGTTATGTAATTTAATTAAATTAAGGTTTGAATTAGAGCAGTAGAGATGA
>NQLW01000060.1:3622040-3639695 GCA_002312845.1 Kalanchoe fedtschenkoi
GACAGACAGCTAAACACAATCTCAGTGTTCGGAACCCAAACCCTTACATCCGTTCCAACCAGCCAGTCCTTCCCAATAATGGATTAAAGGGGTCATCTCAACCTTTCAGATCTACTCTTCCATTTAAGCACCTCACGCGCGCTGAAATGGCTGCTCGTCGTGAAAAGGGACTATGCTATAATTGTGATGAAAAGTTTACAACGACTCACAATTGTCGGCCCCAATTTCAGTGCTTAGTATTGATTGAACAAGATGAAGAAATACATGGAGCCGACCTTGGGGAACACGAGGAAACAGCTTACGCTGTAATACCTGAGCAAGGGTATCCAGCAGAAGGTACCCGATTGGAAGAAATTCCCAACATCACCTTTCATGCTCTTCGAGGCCAGGTAAACCCAAGCACATTACGACTAGCCGCTAGCATCCTTGGACGGCCGGTGACCGTTCTTGTTGATAGTGGATCCACACACAATTTCATTCGAGGTGATTTGGCGAAACACTTAGGGTTAGCTGTGGAGCAGTCGCAACATTTGAGCGTCACTATTGGCAATGGGGAAGAACTTCAGTGCAGAGGTGTCAGCCGCGATGTTCCGATGAAATTCGTCGGCGCCGACCTCATCGTCGATTTATTTCTCCTGCCGATATATGGGACAGATGTCGTCCTGGGAGCTGCGTGGCTGAGTAAAATTGGCCCTGCCCTATTTTGTTTCAAGGAGCTTTGGGTTCAATTTACACATAATGGGCAAGCAGTCAAGTTGCATGGGCTCAAGCCCACGGGACAATTGGCACAAATGACATTAAATCAGCTTAAGCGAGCAAACCGACAGGGTTCCATTGGCTCGTTTTATCAGCTTCAGACCGAACGGGTTATGAGTAAAGACAACACAACTCAGGGCAATCTCATTTCCTCCATAACCCTACCGACCGACCGAACTCCAGATGAGCTCTCAGAACTCCGACAGCTTCTCTTCCAGTATAAACATGTGTTCTCTGTGCCTAAAGGATTACCTCCTCTAAGACGGTCTGACCATCGGATTAACCTCATGGCAGGAACCGGGCCGGTGAATGTCAAGCCCTACCGCTATCCACATTTTCAGAAAGGGGAAATTGAGAAGCTGGTTCACGAGATGATGATCGAGGGTGTCATACGCCCCAGCACCAGTCCCTTCTCCTCTCCAGTTTTGCTAGTTAAGAAGAAAGACGGCACGTGGCGCTTTTGCGTTGACTACAGAGCACTTAACAGCATTACAATCCGAGACCGATACCCCATACCCACAGTAGATGAGTTGCTTGACGAGCTCCATGGGGCTATTCTCTTCACCAAATTAGATCTGCGGGCTGGATATCACCAGATCAGGGTTCATCCAAATGATATCGGCAAAACTGCATTTCGTACGCACGACGGCCACTACGAGTTCACAGTCATGCCCTTTGGGTTGACAAATGCACCGGCCACGTTCCAGGCTGAAATGAACAATCTATTCCGAGCCCACCTGCGGCGTGGCGTACTGGTATTTTTTGATGATATTTTGGTATATAGCCCCAGCTGGTCTTCGCACTTAAATCTTTTACAATCTGTTTTCCATTTGCTGGCCGCTAACTCGTTTGTGTGTAAGCCATCTAAGTGCGATATTGCACAGAAAACAATCTCTTATTTGGGTCATATTATCTCTTCTGCCGGCGTCCAAGTTGACCCTAGCAAAATTTCCAGCATCCGAGACTGGCCAAAACCCTGCACAGTGCGGCAATTGAGGGGATTTTTGGGTCTTGCTGGATATTATAGGAGGTTTGTGGCACATTTCGCAGACATTGCTGCACCATTAACACAACTCCTTCGGAAGGAGGCTTTCCTCTGGACAGACACAGCAGACAAGGCATTTCACTCACTAAAGCAGGCTCTGACATCAACTCCAGCACTGGCATTACCGGACTTCTCCAAATTTTTTACCGTCCAAACTGATGCATCAGGGACAGGGATTGGTGCCGTATTAACTCAGGAGGATCGTCCAATCGCCTTCTTTAGCCAGCAACTGACAAAGACTATGCAAGCCTCATCAGCATATAACAGGGAATTATATGCTGTAGTTGCAGCCATCAACAAATGGAGACAATACTTACTGGGGCATCGATTCAAGGTGGTGACCGACCATCAACCTCTCAAGACACTCCTAACTCAGACAATCCACACACCAGAACAACAGCGATGGATTGTCAAACTACTTGGATATGATTTTGAAGTTATATATAAGCCGGGTAAGGGAAACATCCCTGCTGATGCACTGTCTCGCCAAGCAGAGGGTGAATGTAATGCAATCAGTGGCTGCTCTCGGCCCATTCTCGGCATTCTTCGGGCTCTCCGAGTTTATTGGTCAGACTCCAAGAAGGGCACGGAATTGGTGAGCAATGTTTCACATCGACCGGAGGATTTTCCAGACTATGTTCTACGAGATGGGTTGCTTCTATACAAAAACAAATTGCTGGTACCCGATGATTCACTTGTCAAGACACTCCTATTACATGATTATCATAGCTCGCCTATAGGAGGGCATGCAGGCATCCAGCGCACCATGGCACGACTCTCTTCAAATTTCCATTGGCCCGGCATCCGGGGGGATGTGACTAAATTTGTGCAACAGTGCCACACATGTCAGCAATGCAAACCACTCAATACTGCACCTCAGGGCCTACTACAACCACTTGCCACGCCAGAACAGATTTGGAGGGAAATCTCCATGGATTTTATTACACATCTTCCTCCATCGCATGGTAAAACAGCAATTTTGGTTATTGTCGACCGTCTCTCTAAAGGTGCCCATTTCATTCCTTTGCCAACTCATTACACAGCTGAGAGTATTGCTCATGAATTTGTTAAAGGATATGTTCGTCTCCATAGTTTTCCGGAGGTTATTTTATCTGATCGAGACCCGCTATTTACCAGCAAATTCTGGAAGGAGTTAATGCACATCCAGGGCACCACATTGGCAATGAGTAGTTCTTACCATCCACAGACAGACGGTCAAACTGAGGTTGTGAATCGTTGTCTTGAAGATTACCTACGCTGCTTTGTATCAGAAAATCAAAGAGATTGGGTTGAGCACCTACCATGGGCAGAGTTAAGTTACAACACTGCATGGCACTCGGCCACCAAAACTACTCCATTTGAAGTTACATATGGTCACCCTCCACCTACAGTACTAAACTATATACCTGGAAGCTCAAAGGTGGCCTCTGTTGAAGAAAACTTGCAAAGGCGTGCTCTACTTTTACAAGCCCTCAAACACAATATTGCTCGCGCCCGACTGCGTATGCAGCAGCAAGCAAATCGCCACCGCATCGACAAGGAGTTCGCAATAGGAGATTGGGTCTATCTTCGACTCCAGCCATATCGCCAGGTTACCATCCGAGGCCGAAGCTCACCAAAACTGTCCAAACGATATTATGGGCCTTTCGAAATTATTCAGCGCATTGGTATGGTGGCTTACAAGCTCAAGTTACCGGTGGATGCCCGCATCCATGACGTATTTCACATCTCCGTGCTCAAACTTTGTCGAGGTTCACCACCAGTTGTCGTTGTGCCACTGCCAGACCACTTCTCAAATGGGCAGCCAATTTTGCAGCCACATGCAATCCTGAGAATGCGCCAACTTCAAACCAAAGCTGGTCCTGTACCACAAATCCTTGTTCAATGGAAGGATGAAAGTACAGATGATGCAACTTGGGAGATTGTTGAACAGTTTCAACAACTCTACCCCGACTTTCACCTTGAGGACAAGGTGATTTCCATAGGGCGTGGTACTGATGCAGAACAACACACCCAGCAAGATGAGCTAAAAAGGCAAAGGAAGAAGTCAGCCAAATACCCTCCAGAAGCATGGACCGCGTGATGGGATGCCAGCAATGCATCCACGTGGAAGTAGTTACTAGTTTGTTATTGAGGCATGTATGGCCTGTCAAGAGGAGCGTATGTGATGTAAGGGGTATAAAAACTATACTTGAAAGAGGATACAAAACAAGTTAAAAGCCATTTCTCCCTTCCTCTGTTTCCTTTCTGCATTCTTTCCCTTTCCAGCTCTCACTTTCTGAGCATCTAGCTACTTATCCGCATTATTTGCTCGACATACTCAGACTGAATTTGGTCAGTACGAATGAGATGAAAGGCAACAAAATGCATAGAGTGATGGTTGAATGGCTCACCTCTTGGCTCTCAATTGTTAAAACAGAACGTGATGGATGATTAAAGAAGTAAGAATTGAGAAAGAGTAAAATGATTTTGTATATGTTGAGTATATTCATTTCGAAAATATTTTTTATCATCTAAGATGAAGAAGATATGATTTGTACTGAATTTTTGAAATATGGCATATAAATTTAGGTTTTGAGTCTATAATTTAGATATAATATTCAAAATGGAATCTGAACTATCACCGCTTACTCAATTGCGGTCAGAACTACCACGATTTTCAAAAAGGGTGCGATGAAAAAAAATTAGACTGATTTTCTAAAATAAAATTTATCATAACATTCTAAACTAATATTATTATAAAATTTAGATTGCGAAAATTACGTCGTTTGTTTATCAAAATAAATTATATCGTTTTGCGCATATAAATAAAATGATATTTTTTGATAATCAAACGACGTAATTTTCACACACAAATCTAAATCTTGTAATAATATTAGTTTTGAAATGTAATAATGAATTTTATTTTAGAAAATCAGATCAATTTTTTTTCATCGCACCCTTTTTAGAAATCATGGTAATTTTGACCGCAATTGAGTACGCGGTGATAGTTCAGATCCCCTTTTGAGTTTTCCACCTATAATCTAATAAGAGTAAGTTAAAAATTCAACATGATATCAGAGCCGATGGTTCCTTCTAAAACCTATATGTGTGGCAGACATGAATAGAGACACTCCAATTATGAACGACGCAGCAAGGCGGCAAGTGAGACTCGCAAAGGTGCGAGCTTGTATTAGATAAATTTAAAACGGACAGAGTTACAGGACGATTAAAGATGTGGATTGGCCCTCAAGAGAAGAGTGGGAGTTGCAGAGGACGCACCTACGAAAAGGACACAAGCCACTAAGAAGGACATAGTGAAGTAACGATGATGGGGAGTGTGTATTATTTCTTCAAATGAGAGAGACATTGTTGAGTATAGTTAGTTAACAAATGTTCAACATTTTTTAGTAAGAAGAAGAAAGTGTGACTGATATTAGATTGTTGAATCATAACTTACAAGTCTAAATTTTTAAATTAATGACCGACCAAAAACTCAATAGTATACGGATCACAACTATTTTTTAATATACATTAGTTTTATGATGAGAGTAAAGCTTACTCTATTCTAGAGGAAGAAATTTTACATTTATATAACAATAACTCTAAGCACATTATTTTTAGATACGTGCATTGGCGGAGCAAATAAGGGAAACGAGGAGGGTCAAAATATATTAAAATAATCATGAATACACCATAAATTAAAATAATATCAATAATTCAACTGTATTAATATTATATTTTACTATTACTTAGAAAATAAGTATTTTATTAGAATTTTCTTTAATTCGGGTCAGATTTGTATTTGAATTTCTTGAAACTTATGGGTGTAAATACTTAAATAATAATTTTGAGGATTAAAATTAAACTACCTTATATTATATAATACAATCCATACCTAATTTCACGGGGTGATTTGACACTCCTACCAAAACTGTGGCTCTGTCTCGAATAACTTTTATTCCTCATGTTCTTTTTTACTTGTCACATAACACAGTCCACATATTCAGAGCGACACAGTTAAAGAAGAATTCCTGAATATCTTATAGGCAAAGCACTCATGTGCATATTAAGGGAGTTAGCAATCATATCCTTATCAAAAATGGGAGCACCAGCACAGAAGAGGTTGCACTTATTGTAGTTTACACACATACCAGAGACTGACGAGAATCAAGCAAAACATCTTTTAAGATTTAGTACTTACCTGAGGCTTGGCTTGAGGAAGATCAGAATATCATCTGCAAAGAGAAGGTGAGAAAATGTTCCTTTCTTGCGTCTAGGATGATAATTAAGTAATCCATTTCTAAAATCAGCTTATACTCTCCTGCTCGAGGTTTCCATGCATGTGACGAAGAGGAAAGGGGAAAGTGAAAACCCCTTGTCTAAGACCTTTTGCATCTTGCAAGAAACCTTGTAACTCTCTGTTCAAGATAATAGAATATTTGGCAGATTTAATGCAAACCATGATCCAACTAATAAATTCTCTACGGAAGTTGAGGAGACAGAGGCAGCGCTCTAGGAAATCCCAGTTAACTGAGTCAAAAGCTTTTTGAAGATCAATCTTTATGCAAGCACTTCTACTTTGGTGCTTTCTGTTATAACCTTCAAAGATGCATTGAGTAAGATTAATATTATTTAAAATTTGCCTCTCAGATATAAAAGCATTTTGGGCATCGTCAATAATGGAATTAAGACTTGATTCTTCCAGCAATAAGAGATGAGATGACTTTGTACATTACATTGCAACAAGAGATGAGATAACTTTTTACATTACATTGCAACAAGAGATGAGCCATAATCAATGGAAGAGATTGCTTTTGTGCATTTTTGGGTTTGGGCGATATAAGCATTGTTAACACAGGTAGGCATAACCGGGATCTTGAAGAAATCTCAATTCAAGGCCGCACATCTCATTCTGAAAATATGATCTTGTAAAAAATTCAAATGTTAAGAAGTATGGAGTCTCAATTCAATCTTCTAATCCAATTTCTTATCAATTTGTGTCTTATAGATACCTTTTTGAGAAAGGATCCCACTAATAAATGATTTACACAAAAATGAAGATGAGGAAGTGAGTTATGGAGGCAGAAGCCAAAGAGCTTTTAGTATAAGTAACTAGACCTTTAAATAAGTAATATAATTGTTTGATTTATAATATTTACTTTAGTTTAAAAGGTTTTAATGATTTTGTTTAGTCCGCATATGTAATAAACCTTTAGCCATGGAAGAATATTTACTTTGTTTTAGAGGCCACAAATAACTTTTGGATCATGATCCCAAACAGTCAAATAATTTGTAATAATTTTAAAACGACGCAGTTTTGAGTTGTATCAATCAATCTTATAACGTCGTCTTCTAAATCAATTTATAAAATATTTAAATTTGAGTATACACGTGACCATAATTTGAATGATTGATAACCAACATACCACCCGGTTTTGAACAGTTACAAGTGGTTTTAATTGGCATTAAACAAGTTTGGCAGCCTGAGATCACAATCCATATATTTCTATTCACTTTTGATAGTTTTAGGATTCTTTATTTTGATTCACAAGCCACAAAAATGTAGTTCATATGCAATTTTACGACTTCATTTTGGATCGGATCTTATAATAAAACGTATGGGCTACTTTGGGTAGTTTTTCAATTTTGCTTTTTGTTTGGATGCCATAATTAAATTATATAATCATTATGAGATGGTACGACGACTTTCTCTACAATTTTTCATTTCTAATCAAATAAAGAAAAATAAGATGAAATCCATGAAAAATTCATTTTCCTCATTTTCTTTTCATCCCCCATTTACCCAAATACCAAACACGGCATTAAGAGTATAAAGATGGTACTAATAGATATTGATTCTTGGAATTAAAATGGTTAGCTCTCAACAAAGGCAACGGTTATAAAGCTCACTGGAGCATGAAGCTGAAGTTGCATACTAAGACAGACGCACATTACAAGTCTACAACTACACAAGTAGACATCAAGAGAGCAAATGGCAAGTAACTGAAGTCATCTGTCAAACCTCTGGAGCCTCCGAGAGCGCAGCTCTTCTAATGAAAGGTTGCCCTGGGGTGAGCGAAAAGGAGGCACTTCAGCGCTTTCACTGGCACCGCACATCTCACATTCACTTGATAAAGTTGAGTTTTCGAAAGTACAAGCTCGGCACCTCCATGTGTTAGATGACCAGGTTCTCTGACCTCCCCCCACAGTGCCCCTTCCAAGAGTGCGTCTCCTACGGAACAACCTTCTCAAAAATCTTAAGGGCCATTGGAAGGCCCTTCTTATGCGTTGAATGACAGCTGTTAGTGGATTGGGTCCTGAATATGCATCTCTCAGATAAAGGTACAGAAACCCAGCCAATATGCCTCCAAGATGAGTAGTGAATGATACGCCAGGTACCAGCCATTGGACGAGCAACAACTCAACCCACGCAGCATATTTAGCAGGAAGTAGTAGACCGTGCACATATGTGTTATCTTGTGCTTGAGAATTGAGGACGACTTTCATCCCGAAGAGGATTCCAGAAAAGCCAGCATCATATGTGAAGTAGTACGGTCTTCTATAGTTGAGAAGCAGGAGGGACTTTGTCAATAAAAGTGTAATACCTTGGGACATACCAAGTAAGGTTGCGACCATCGTAGCAAATTCAGTGCTTCCCATTGACATTTCCAATTGATTTCCCTTCCACATGAGTGATATCATGTTGTACACCAAGTGAGAGTCATTAGGATGAAAAAATGGAGACAAGAAGAAGCGCTTGAGGTCCGTGTACTGCATTTGCCAAAGCAACTCAATTGTCACAATAATACCCGTAAATCACCAAAGATGAAATTGTCACATTACTTCTCAGAGTAAATATATTAAAATCTGATTTTAAACAACGACTCTCATTGAACTAGCGCTCAGTTCCCATCAAAATTGATACACTGTGTTTAGCTTTAAGCTCAGGACGGCTACGTGTAAGAACAAGTCTAAAACATAACTGCCACTGCCACAGTTGTATCCCATATACCAACATGAATCCAGCTTTAGTAAAACCAGCATGCCCATATTTAAGCCTTACAGGTGTTATAGCCCCAACCCAAATCATTCCACAACAAAGAGCTCTGACTAGCATGTGTTGATAACAAGAACATTCAGTTCCGATTCTGACCTTAGGCCTTATCTAGCTTCAATACTGAAACCTCAAAGAAAAATCCAACATTTAACAGTTGCAGTACGAGTCCAACCAGCTCTAACATACACACCAACTACTCTAAAAAAAACTGAAAACAAGATTAACAAATTACCAACAAGGTGTTGGCCTAGTGTTCTTTGGTGTTGTCTAACAACCCCAAAGTTGTTGGTTCAAACACTGTTGGTACCGCTTTTACGCTTATATACGCTGGAGGTGCGCGTTAGCTGGCCCGCAGTGAGGGGGTGTGCGACCCCTGACCACCAATGGGAGGATCTAACCACTGTCGATCCTCTTTGAAAAAAATAAAAAAAAATTGACAAACTGTGAATATCTCCATCTTAATCTATGACTATGAGTAACACATCAAGACTGATAGCAGCCATTGCTCCAGTCTCTTACTCCACAGACACAATCCACATGCCATGATCACAAGCAGAAACAGCACTTCCTTATCCCTATCCAATTCAAAAACGGAGAACTGAATTGACAGAAACCGTAACAAACAACATGCAATTGATTGACATTCCGAAATTTAGGCAGCATCGTCTTGAGTGTACCTTGAAAATGAGATGCGGATTGAACCAAACCTCGTCAATGGTGGGAATGACCGACTCCAGAAAGCTCGGCCTCAGATAGATGACAGTGTT
The DNA here is from genome assembly GCA_002312845.1 of Kalanchoe fedtschenkoi. NCBI lineage: Eukaryota > Viridiplantae > Streptophyta > Magnoliopsida > Saxifragales > Crassulaceae > Kalanchoe > Kalanchoe fedtschenkoi. The sequence continues at coordinate 3,631,648 of NQLW01000060.1, forward strand.
GGCAGCCACTAAGCTGGCCGTCACCGGAGGCATCCTTCCGAGTCGGTAGTACTCGCTGACGGCGTTAATCGCCAGAAACGGCAGTAATCCTCGCGACGAACTCCCTCCTCCCTCCATTGCCGAAACCCTCAGATGTTTTTCGATTGATCTGTCTTTGCGATTTTAGCCATCGGCACCGCCCCCAATTTGTATCCGGATACAACCCAAACCCGTACCCAGAAAATACGGTTATTGACTTTGCTTCTTCATGATAACATGGTTGTTAGTTCGTGCATAAAAGCAATACCAACATTACTTCATGATATTCAATTTAATTTTACTGAATAATCACTTGTCGAAATATTTCACATTGACTTATGAGAAGCAGAAGAGATGACTTATATTGGATTGTTGAACCATGACTTACAAGCATGAGCTTTTGAGTCTCAATGAGGATACAATCCAATATAAGCCGATCCGAAAATTCAACATGATATTAGAGCCGACGGTTCAATCTGGGACACGTGAATACGTGTTGGAAGCCAAGGAAATGAATGAATGCTCCTCAAGAATGAAGGACGTCGCAGGGCGGCGAGAGTGACTCCAAAATAAAGTGCGAGTGAGGTTGGACCCCAGGAAGAGAAGAGGGGGTGACGCAAAGGGCGCACCTACGACGAAGACACATGCCACAAGGATGGGCATAACGAAGTATTGATCGAGTGAGAGATTGCCAAGTAATCATGTGGCGAAATATCTCACATCAGCCAGTGAGGTGACGAAGAATCGCCACATCGGCTAGTGAAAAGAAGAACATATGACTTATATTGAATTGTTGAATCATGACTTACAAGCCAACCCGAAAATTCAATAGTTCCTTCTCCGGCAGTCATGTTATAAGAAGAAAAGATATCTTGTTTTTTCACAAGACAAGTATGCTTTGTGATCTTTTAACCCGAGTTGGCTTGAAGAGCCGCAAACATGTGAATATTTCTTTGTCGAATACTAAAAAGCTTATCACACTTCTTTTATTTCTTTCATAGGAAACATGAATCCTCCACACTATGGAAGTAGCCTCTGTTGAGTTTCCGACTTACAAAAGACGGATTTTATTTATTGGACCAAAACTATAATGGAAGAAACTCTTACACTCACTCTCACTCTAGTGTGTCACTCTCAACTCAAGTGCACACAACCCATACAACACACCCCTATTTATACTACTTCACCTCCCTAATGGACGGTGGAGATTTGTTTAATCTAACGGCTACAATTATGCTACTAGAATACTCCACTAAAAACATCTCATGTCTACACTCCTCCACATAATTCTAGAATTTTTCATAAGACTTTAGTGTGGACTTCTCTTTCTCTTTGGGCTCCATAATTTCTTTTTGGGCTACCTTCATAATATTTTTGGGCTAGTCTAATTAAGCCTAATTAGGCATTGATCTTCAACACTCCCCCTCAATGCCTAATTCTCTTCTCTTTGCGGTGGCCTCTTAATGTTTGCTCCAATATCAAACTTGTCTTGTTTGACATGCTCTTGTCTTCCCTCTTTAACCAGTCTCCCTCGAACATTTGACAGCTCGAAATCACTTTGTCTTATCTTTGACATATCTTTTGAGCTTTTGAACCTTCTTAATCTTTCTCCAGTATGTCGCGCCTGACTTCATCGAAGTCCATTTCATCTTCTCTTTTGATCCACAGTGAACATCTGATAGTTTCTTGGTCTGAGTAACCTCATTCGGCTCCCCCAGCTTCTGAATTTTCTCTCCAACAGACTTTTCTTCTCTACCTGTGTTGCTTCCCCAAACGCCATCATACATGATCTTCATTTCACCATCGTCTCGACTTTTAATGAGACATGCATCCTCCAACCAGTCTCGCACATCTGGTTCCATAGCTATTAGCTCCATTCCTTCGTGTCCTTCCACGAAGTCAGCCAACATCTCCTCTCTAGAGCCATCTTGCTCTGTCTTAAACTCAACTGACTCATCATCCTCAAACTTTTCCTCACCCAACTCTCTTGCGATATAGTTTGCAGCTATCTCACAATCAGCGTCACCCTCCAAGTCTTCTATCCATAGATCATCATAGCTGTGATCTGAAAGATCCCACTCCTCTTCTTCAGATACATCTTCATAGTCCTTAATTTCAACATATGTTGCCTCAAAGTCCCACTCATCTTCACTCTCATCATATCTCAGCTCCGTCTTGGTAAAGTTTCCTTGCGCCTTATTCTGATATCTGCAATCTCTAGCAAAGTGTCCCTTGCGGCCACAAGTGAAACATTCTCCTCTTTCACGTCGCTTATGTAGTACTTGATGATGATCTTCTGCACGTGAGTCTTCTTCTTCACTATCAGATTCATGTTGACGATGAGTGCTCTTACTTTCTTTACGCTCTCTTTTGTACTTTTCTTTGTCATATCTCTGACTTGATCTTTTAGCACTGTAAAGTGCTTCCTCTGTTTGAGTCTCCTCCTTAGTCTCTACTTTGATCGTCAATTTTGCCATTTGTTGCGCCAAAGCTTCTTGATTTGCTAGTAGATTTTCCAACTCTACTAGTGATGGTTGTTTAGGCCATCCTTGTAGTGCCGCTATGAAGCTATTATACTCCGGTCTTAATCCATTTATGATAATTCTTCTTTTTCGATCGTCTCCAAGTTTAGCATCATCATCCAATTGTTCTATTTCACGGCACAAATTCTTTATCTTGAAAAAGTACTCACTGATAGAGAGCGTACCTTGAGTGGTGTTCATTAACTCCCTCTCTAGTAATTGGAGTCTAGCGGGATTCTTCTTTGAGAAGAGTGACGCCAAAATATCCCACGCTTCCTTCGGTGTTTCGACATCTTCAATTCTTACTAGCAAACTCTTATCAATACTTATCTTGAGGGCATATAAGGCCTTACCAGCTTTGATATCCCATGACCTATATGCCTTATCATCCTTCGAAGGTGGTGAGGTCTCACTACCGGCTACTATCTCCCACAAGTCTTGTCCTCTCAAATAGGACCTCATGCAAGACTTCCATTCTCGATAGTTATACTCATTTAGTTTCTCCATTGATTCAATCATGCTACCAAAATCCGCCATCTAAAGAGCAAAAGATAGAGCGTACCTTCTATATGATTGGTCTCCGCCCAATCCCTCTTCACAGTCCGTGCCTGTGCTTCAACGGAGTCTCCTCGCCCAGCGATACTCCAATACTCCTTTCGCACGCTCCTATGTATGGTCCCGGACCGTCCCGCTCTGATACCAGATTGTTTAGTTTCCGACTTACAAAAGACGGATTTTATTTATTGGACCAAAACTATAATGGAAGAAACTCTTACACTCACTCTTACTCTAGTGTGTCACTCTCAACTCAAGTGCACACAACCCATACAACACCCACCTATTTATACTACTTCACCTCCCTAATGGACGGTGGAGATTTGTTTAATCTAACGGCTACAATTATGCTACTAGAATACTCCACTAAAAATATCTCATGTCTACACTCCTCCACATAATTCTAAAATTTTCCATAAGACTCTAGTGTGGACTTCTCTTTCTCTTTGGGCTCCATCATTTCTTTTTGGGCTACCTTCATAATATTTTTGGATTAGTCTAATTAAGCCTAATTAGGCATTGATCTTCAACAGCCTCTTTTCGATTTCTCTCCACATAACCTTTGGTATTGCAGACATGTCCACACTGGTGGGACAAATGGAGTTTTTTCTATTTAGAGGTGCCTGCAGGGATTGTGTACTTCTTGTGCTCAGCCTTCGCAGAGTGCATCCATTTGGTAGCACTACCTTCTCCGAGGCGCAAGCTTGGATGGCTCAAAGGGCGTGACAGCGATGAGTACTTCTGGAGTTCTGCTGGTCTGGGGCATTCTTGAGCATGCTCAACTTCGGAAACTATGTTTACTGGGTTGGATGGTATAAATACAATGATGAAGGAAGAAGAGAAGCTTCTGTAAGCCAACCCAGATCTCAGCTTGACCTAATTAGTAAGTGAAAATGAAAACCTAACGCAAAAGTGGGGAAGACATCACTGCTGATCAGATCAGCACGCTTACAGGAACTTCGAAACTACTTTTTATATTTTTTATACAGACCAAGATTCAGTAGGAGGGCATGGATAGATACTTATCACACACTGCATTTTGTTCCCTTTCATATTATTCGTACTGACCAAATTCAGTCTGAGTAGGGCGAGCGAACTTGGTGAACTCTGAGTTAGCCGACATCATATCCAAGACACCGACATCCATTGTAACCCAAGCTTCAATTCCTTCCCCATCCCTCGTATCCATTAGCGCTGCTGCTCCGCTCATATGTGTAGGCATTTCGTAAATGCAGTAACCGATCCATCGCGGTTTCCCCCATCCGAAATCCGCTTCATAGAGCCCAAACTTGCACCAGCTCGTAATCACCATGAGATCCGACTCCGGCTCTGAGATCACGTCCCTGATACTTCTTAGGGACTCTCGAACCACAGTCTTCACTCGAGACTTGTCCTCCCCTTTCAGTTCCTGGATAAACTTGTCATCAACTTCGGATATAGCCTCTCTGATTTTTGCGCACAGTGAGCTCATATCGGGCTCTTCCATGTCCGTGGCTGGCGTTGAGACTGCCGTCGCAAACCAGATCAAGTTGCCCATGGTGTGTTGAGTGATCTCCGGCGTGAAGCTTGGGTCAACGCGCGCTCGAAGGTTCACCGAGTGCGTGACCGCCGACAAATAATTACCCCTTTTGACGTGGCTGTCTGTTTGCTTCTTCCGCTCCCTGGAAGCAATCATGAACCATTTCCATAGCAGAGCCGAAATGGCCTCGACGCGAGTGGCGCGTCGAGACAACCCTGCGCCCGTTGCGAGCTCCCTGAGCTCGGTGATGGAAGCAGAGTCAAAGGTGAACTTCCGGGTCACGAAGTTCCCGTTTCTGGCCCCCCCTGCGAAGGTTGGATCACTCATTTCCCACAGCCCCGTATCATGCGCGGGGAACACCGAAACTGAGTTGAAATTCGGCTGGATGACAGTCACGCAGCCCCTCGCCGCGGCTGCCCAAGCTTTCATGAAAACGCTAAACCCAACACCGTCAGCAATCACGTGACAAATGCATACGCCGATCGCAAGCCCACCGCATTGGAACTCAGTAACCTGAAATATTCATGGCGGAGTTAAGTCATTTTAATTTGTACTTAAAATAATAATTTTTTTTTTCTGAATGAATTTGGTGTGCCAGAAAAATATATCAAACTTACCTGAACATTGGCAACGTGGGTTCCCTCTCTAGCACAATTGTGCTTCAGGGGATGAAAGTGCATGATCTGGGACAGGTCGTACGACCCGCCCATGAACTGCTTCAAGTCGCAGTTGACTCGGGCCTCGCGGTATCGGACCCCCTCGTCGTTGCAATCAATTACGAGATCGGTTTTGATCCGACCAGCCAACGGGTAGAACCTGGGCAGTATCTCCGACAGAGAAGTCTTGAGCAGTTGTAGCTTCTGCGCCACGCTCGGATGACCCGCCTCGTCGTGATCGTAGTAGAAGACTGCTGGTACGTGCTCACAGTTGGGAATCAGCTGGTCGAGAAGAGAGATTCTGAAAGTTTGCAGGTGAGGCGGGGTTGGGGTGGACGGTCTCACCCAGGCCTCGGTCACAATTTGGACTTCCATTCTTACGCCGATGCTGCTGTTACTTATTTCTGACGCTTTGTTTTCGCCTTCTTTGGTGAGTCGATTGGCTTAAATACTGCACTAGTGTTATATTTTGATATAGTGAATGCCACTGAGGAGGGATTAAAGTGCGGGCCCAGCCACATTCCTCTATCGCTTCTATTCATACGCACGTGTTTATGATTGTCTAAAAACGGACGGTTCAATTGGGGTCAATTAATAGAGAGGCATCTGGCTGGGTTAGAAAGAATCGGAGTGCATTAAAGAAGAAAACTAGAATGATCGAGATGAAATGGATGACTTTTTTTTCAGGGAGATTTTTAATATGCATTGAGCATACTGATATTTCACATCGTTATTGAAAATTTTAAAGTGATACTAATATATAGTTGTGTTTTCTTATTTATTGTTAATTAATTTTAAATGTGTATCCGATTAATTTACATGATATCAGAACGTGAAAATATTAAACATAATGATATTATTCCACATCAAGTTTAATATAAAACCATCCAAAATCAACCATAAATTAACAAGGCCTCGACTGTCGGATCCACCGATCACATCAATGGTTCTCTCTGCCGTGCCTTCTTTGATCCCCACTGCATAAAGTTTTAACTGACTATTGGATGTGACTCGGTGCTTGGTTACGCAATTATGATACTCAATTTATCTATGGATTTATTACTCTTTCCGTTAGTAATTATTTAAAATTAAATTAAGTAGAATAAAAAATTATAAATATTAGCAGATGAGTAAATTTTATTGATAGGTGGTTAATGTTTTTTTTAAATTTTCGTATAAAAAATAAAATTAACAGATTATTATTGGGAAGTAATAATTTTTTTTATTGAGTATGATAATGTAGTGATTAATTTTGACATTTTAATTTAATTATTGACATTAAATATATATTGAAAATACTTATTTGATGAGTAAAAATAATAAACAAGATGAGTTGTCCTCACAAAATGAATAAAGCAGTTTTTTTAAAATATTTCTCATAATAACATTACATCCATATACAAGTGTAGTTCCACTTGAATTGTCAGCATCTTCTTCAACTCTACGGCTCTAATTCTTCAAATTTGGTTTTGGAAACTCTCTTGCCAGCTTAATTTGGAGCCCTCTGCCTTTGAAGCCGGCGTCGTCACTCAACCCTTTGTCTAAACAAAAAAAGAAAAAAAAATTAAAATGGGCTAGCACCATTTATTCAGTTACGGTCCGAATTATCACGATTTTCAAAAAGGGTGCGATGAAAAAAATGTCAACTGATTTTTTAAAATAAAATTTCCCGTTATAATCCTAAACTAATATTATTACAATATTTAGATTTGTGTGCGAAAATTACATCATTTGATTATCAAAATAAATAATATCATTTTGCACACGTAAACAAAGTGACATCTTTTCATACTTTATCATCCATAATTCTCAAAAAAACTATTAAGATCAATTATATTAAGGAAATCAAATATACTAATCTTAAACATCAACTGAATTGAGTCTTTTTTTCATAACACCATTTTTGTAAATCGTGGTACTTCAGATCACAATTGGATAACTGATGATAATCATGACCTTTTTTAAATTTTTTTCCAAAAAAAAAATACAATAAAAAATATTCTCATATAATGTCTCATAATTGAAATATTCTAAAGACGAGTGGTTTATTTAATCCGTTTAAAATTAATTGTCAACTATAATCTTTATCGCAACTTGCTAGTGGGTAATATCCAATCACGAACACAATGACCCTAAACAAAGAATATCACACTTGTTTTTATTTCTTTCATAGGAAATATGAACTAATCCTCTACACTATGGAAGTAGCCTCTTTTCGATTTCTCTCCACATAATCATTGGTATTGCCGACATGTCCCCACTGGTGGGACAAATGGAGTTTTTTAAATTTAGAGGTGCTTTCAGGGATTGTACGTATACTTCTTGTGCTCAGCCTTGGCAGAGTGCATCCACTTGGTAACCAGTGGCGGATCAAAGGGGTGGACAGCGGACAGCTGTCCATTCAAATTCCGATCAAATGTTCATATTTTAGTATAAAGAATAATATATTTTTAATTTTTGTACTTCCAATTAAGTTTAAAAATATGATATTTCTTATTTTTGTATCCCCAATCAACTTAAAAAAAATTTTATACCCTCAATTAAACTTAAAAATATTATATTTTTTATTTGTATACCTTAAAATTTCTGGCTCCGCCACTGTTGATAACACTACTTTCTCCGAGGCGCAAGCTTGGATGGCTCCAAGGGCGTGACAATGATGAATACTTCTGCAGTTCTGCTGGTTTGGAAACTATGTTTACTGGGTTAGATGGTATAAATACAATGATGAAGGAAGAAGAGAAGCTTCTGTAAGCCAACCCTGATCTCAGCTTGACC
>NQLW01000060.1:3640645-3654919 GCA_002312845.1 Kalanchoe fedtschenkoi
TTACAACTAACATGTCCGAGTCTTGCATGCCACAAAACAACATTCTCATTCTTTCTTATTTTGTCAACAAAAGTCTCTTGTGTCGACATTACGTATATAGATTCCATTCATCGTCCTTTCATCATAGGTGGATCTACCAGCTTTAGCACTTTGTATTCTTTCATATCATCACAGCCAAACACAACATAGCTCTCTCATGATGTTAGTTCTGAAATGGAAAGAAGATTTTTCTTCATTTATTTAACACGAAACATTTTCTCTAGCACCTTTTCTTAATTAAAGCAAGGAGCAATCACCGTTTTTTATGCAGGTAATAGGCAATCGACTGTTATTTACGGTAATCCCATGAGTTTCATCAGGAGTAACTTTGTGTATTTTAGAGCTTCTCTAAATCTCTCGTCATGTGATTTGAGCATCCAGGGTCAACAACTTAGTCTCACTATTCGAGACATGTCTTGTGCTCATTTGAAGATGTAACATGTGTTTTTAATAGAACAAGTGGAATCAACTATTAAACGGTGATTGCATTTGAAAACACATCAAGATTGCTAGAAATCGCCATGTTGTTGTATTCTAGGAATGTGATTAGAATGATTAGTATAAGAATATGAAAATCTCTTCCTCTAGAATAGTGTAAGCTTTATTCTATTAATGTATTACATATATAAAAGAGTAGTTATGATCCATTATACATCAATATATAAAATTAGTAAACTTTACTCCAATTCTCGCATTGGCATGTTATGTTTTAACAATTGTGATTGGTTTGAATATTTTTAATAAATTGTTAGCCAAGAGCTCAACCATTGAACCATCACTCCTTTAACATATATAAACAATGTTAAATAATATCATATAATATGTTCCAATTTAGAAGAAACCCGACATAGTTTTCAATAAATAGAAATGAAAATGAGTATGAAACTGTGGGAGCTCACAGCCACAAACACTAAAGATAGGAAATTTAAAGGTCAACAAGGCTCAATTGGTATGGCTCAATTAGAATCAGTTATGGATATTCATTTATGAGAATTTTAGTTTGTAATAAATTATAGGAAAAAATCTTAAATGACTCCGAACTATCATCTCCTATTCAATTACAGTCCGAATTACCACCATTACCAAATAAAGGGCAGACCGAGATGGCTCGATTAATAGTCATTTAACACCATTAATAAAATTCAAAGTCATCAGCTTCAACTATCCTCTCCGTTCCTCAACCGCACCATCTGAGCAAAATGTTGGTGGTTCCATCATATAAGTGAATGACCTTACATTTTCCCACCATCAGACGCCCTTCAGTGGCCGATGTACTCCCTCCCATCCAGTAGCAAAGGTCTGGCAACGCCGATCGTGATTTGCACATACCTGATTGCATATCACGGCATTGCCCTGAGGTCGACCGACAGAGCGTATTTTTGACCCTATTATATATATATATATATATATATGGGCGGGATCCGTTGAGAACCTCCTTAAATTGAGAACCCATTGTGGACAAACGTGGACCAATCATTATTTACATGAAACAACAATGTATTAATTATATGGTTTCCTTTTTTGAGTTTATTTATTATTCTTTATTAATTATATGAGATTCATTTTTTATTTATTATGAAACAGATTTACTTGTCATTTTGAGATTTCGTTTGTATTTAATTTACCGGATTTTTTGTCTAGATTCTGTGAACATGATGTTCACTGCTTAAATCATTATTCAATGTGTTCACCACTTAGATTCACTGTTGCAATATGTTCACCACATGGATTCACTGTTCAAAAAAATTATAAAAAAATATAGTCCGAAAAATATTCACTATTCATATTCCTAAAAAATATGTAAATTATAAGAAGAATCTAGACAAAAAATCCGGTAAATTAAATACAAAACGAATTCTCAAAATGGCAAGTAAATTTGTTTCATAATAAATAAAAAAAATGAATCTCATATAATTAATAAAGAATAATAAATAAAATCAAAAAAGAAACCATATAATTAATACATTGTTGTTTCATGTAAATAATGATTGGTCCACATTTGTCCACAACGGTTCTCAATTTAAGGAGGTTCTCAACTGATCCACCCTCTATATATATATATATATATATATGTATATATATATCAATGTTTTGGTTTAAGAATCAATTGCAGTCAAATATACTCAGAAGTCCAAGTCGAACCCAGAGGAACAAGTAAGGCTTGTCAGAGGCACTAATATCCTAGTTGATGAATATTTAATCCTAGTCAATTGGTTTTGAGCTGTATTAGTCACTGCGCAAAACAAAAGCAATTGTGAAAGACAAATAGTATTTAGATAAGGAAAACATCCTAGGATTTCTACTTCACCTAAGTTGTATGCAAACTCTCATGTTATCGTGAAGTGTAAATAATCATCCACAATGTATCATGCAATTTCAATAATATGACATACAACTCAATAATTTACTACGAGTTTAACTTTCAAATGTTCATACACAACAAATTATTGACTATAATTGATTTCGTATTATTTTGTGTCCCGATTTCAGTCTTTGTGGCTCACAAATACTAGTCAAAGAGTGATACACTAATATTTCTTAAACATGTAGCAGGGTAGATAAACTACTCAAAATTCTTAGGCCAACTCTCGATTCCGGTCTTCGGTTGGCTAGGGTCATTGATTACAACTAAGTAAAATATATAACTCATCCTGATTATAGTCTTCGTGGGATGGAATATCATAGCCTAGAGGGTAATAGATTTAATCCTAAACTGAATTTTTATAGCATCTATATTTAAACTCTCAATAACTACATCCCTAGGCGTCCCTAGAATAATGGTTGCAAGATAAACTTGTAAATAAATTTTATAGCAGTCATATGCAGTATATTCAAAGAGCACGGACATATATGAATGAAAATACTTTTAATTGAACAACATTAATCCGAATTTACAACAACTTAGGATCTGTGGGATCCTAGAATAGGGAGACCACTCACTACGCATCATAGTAACACAATCACAATAATAATGAAAGTAAAACTAAAATGGTAAAAGAAAGCTTAATCTCATGATGCTCCAACTCTGAACAAAAGAATTCCTGGGCTCCCGTGTGTGCGAAGATGATGAAGAATGAATCCTAGGTCTTCTATTTATAAAAATTACTTGCAATTATCTTGTAATTTGGATAACTTTCGGAAGGATCGCCAAAAGAGTTCCAGAAGATTAAAATTCGAATCTGCTGGTTCTGTGCTCGACAGGTGTCAGCACAATCAGGGTCATGCTAGCTTTATCTTGAGTCGTGCTCTGTCTTCTCTAGCATGGGGCTCGATCCAGGTCGTACTTTTTAGTATTCAGCTCGATTTGGGTAGAGCTTCGGCGCTCGAGCCGGGCCAAGCTCTACTTTTTGGTATTTCCACAATGGCCCATGAAATTCTGTCTTTCAACAGTTTAACCCAGAATTTCTCAGAATTACACTATGGCCCCAAAGTGTTACTTATTGATAAATTAGTCCCCTGACTTGTTGAAATTACAAAATAATATTTTTAAAGATTGATTCCTGTAATTGATTTTTTTCTAATTCTTACCCGATTCGCATCTTCTTCGTTCTTTTTCGCTTTTGGAGCCAGCTTCTTTCATATTTATCCTACAAGAAACAAAAACAAATCACTCATAATCACTCAAAAATGACTTAAATATACTAAGTATAAGTTTATAAAATCAAGTAAATTATTACCCTATCATCGACTTGTAGTCCAAACCTTTCAAGCCTCCTCACCTTTTCATTGTTGTGCGCTCGCAGTCTCCAAACCTCGGCTCCAATGCGTACGACGGATGTCCCCATCACCTCCTACTTCATAATCTCTTCATATGATGAAATCCCAATCAAAGGTTTAATAGCGTCTCGATCGCTGCAGCAGAGGGCGTAATTCAAGAGTCCTCCCTCGCGACCACCGCATCATTGTCATTAACCTCGTCATCCTCATTGGCGGACTTCTCAAGCACCTGACTGCGTAAAAATCAATAGCAGGTTGATGAACGATTCCACAAACCTGACCATTGTGACTATCTCGGAGATCGAGACAATGTGCTGCGATCTCATCATCCGATTCCACAAGGTGCTCTGAAATAAGTAGGTCCAGATTCTGAAATCCCAACTAGTTTTGAACCTTGGCTTCTTAAGTGGGATTTATTTCTCATTGGTCAGTGACATGTTTAAGATTCTTTTTCTGGATTTGTTTAGCTGGTTTTTGATAGCTAAAAGAGCAGGCTGCTCTAAAGATACGATCATCAACTCCTTCGTCTCACTCGACCTCCTAAGAAACAATATCATATTCACTATTGCGTAGTAGCTGATGCAATATTCATTAAACAAATTAAATTGACTTATCAAGGACCCAAATCCAAAATAAAAGTCATCCCAAACAAAATTAAATTTTTACTAAAATTAGGGTTTATGGGAAACATATGTAAACAAAAAAAGTCGACTGCACATCGCAGTGCCATCATCAGCCTATCATATCCTACCTTCGACAAGAAAGAGCCGCTCGGTCTGCATAATCCATCCTCACATCCCCTCTTGACAATTTACTTCTCGCTCACATCTACGGCTGTCTACAGTCATCATCCATCATCGCCACATCACAAGCAGTTCACAAATTTGCCCAAACAAATTCAATCTACCCCATCTTAGTCTTCTCCACCCAACTATTTAACTTCACTTGAGTCACGTGAAGCAAGGGCGAGATCCAAGCGGCGTCATGAGGATTGACACGTCGCGACAAAGCTGGAGTAGCTAATGGCCATGGTGACAGACGCATTAAGGAAGATTTGAGCCGGAGTATGCAATGGAGGTGAGAGTAAATTGCGGTTAATGTTTTATGTTTGGTTGAATTCGGGATCTAGCTTAGAGTGGGGTTTGGATAGAGATGTCGACTGCGCTAGCTGATCTATGTTGAGATTCTTGCGTGGGCTTTAGCAGAAAAATAGTTTTGTTCGAAAGTGAACAGCAGTTTTAAGAAACGGGAGAAATAAGCGGGAGAAGAACTCACATAATGGGAGAAGGCACGATGTGATTTCATTAGCTACAAACAGCCCATGTCCAGCTGTACAAAAATATTACAATCTACCAAGCTATATGTAAGTGGCTACGGAAGGTTTTGATACATAACGATAAGGTACACACAACTTTACCAACTAGTCTTATCGTAGTTGTAAACTGAGTATCGCTATTATTTTGGCATGATTCTTGATTCTAAATTATTCCACGTAAAAGGATCTTTCTAACCGTATAAGTTTTGAATTCTAGTTCTACCGGAATAATGAGATAATTGGAGTCGAAGGTATGAGAAGGAACCTATCGGGCAGTTTTAGACGAATATGCGTACTTATGTTCTGATATTGAAATGGAGTAATTCTTTCTTTGAACATATTCTAAAGGGAAAAAAAATTCAAAAAGGGTCCTGAACTACCGCCGATTACTCAATTGCGATCAGAACTACCACGATTTTCAAAAAGGGTGCGATGAAAAAAAATTGAACTGATTTTCTAAAATAAAATTCATCATTACATTCCAAAATTAATATTATTATAAGACTTAGATTTGTGTGTGAAAATTACATCATTTTCTTTATGTGCGCAAAACGATATAATTTATTTTGATTACTAAACGATATAATTAGGTAAGTGATGGTAGTTCATGACCCCTTTTGGATTTTATCCCTATTCTAAATCAAATGTAGTTACTAGGTATATGTGACATGTTTTCTAAATCCACCTGGTTAGGCAGAAACAATGTTTTGAAATTAGAAGTTCGAATCTACCTGTAAGATTTGACAGCTCAAGCATTCAACTTCAAAAGTCTGAAACTTGAGTTTTTTATATCCGAATTAGATGATTTTTTGATCTAAATTATTTAGCTCGAAACAAGCTTTCTGTCAATATAAAAATCATAAGCGGATGACGTCTGATTTTAAAGTTACTAGCTTCCTAAGTTACACCGTTAAATACATGTTAAAAGATGTGTGATTCTAAAGTTTGTTAGGGAGATTAGTTGATATTGAGAAGATTTTAGTTATGTTTGTGATCTTTATAGAATGTAAAATTGTAAATTGTATTGGAGTGTTGTTATTGTTCGAGTTCTTGGAGATTTTTGGGTTCACTCGGAAGAGGTGAATAGATAATTCTCACTTACTCTGTATTATGCTACAGTACAATGTTATGTTATGTTATGCATATGTTGTGCATGCCTATCTGATAAAAAGTAAAATGATATGTAAATCATTTATTCATGTGCATACACGCTGTATTAGGTCTGTGATGTTATGTTTACGTGAAAAGATAGCGCATTCTACTTTATAAATGATTTATGATCCGGATCGACAGTGACGACAGTCTGGCCAAAAGGCGCATAACTAGAAAGGACTTGACATTGCAGTTCATATTTGTGCATCACATATTCACACTTTGCATCTGAATTGCATCCTTTTTTTTAATAATGTAAAGATATTATTTAATATGCAAAGTAGGAAATTGTGAGTGATCTCACACATACATGTGTATAATACGAATGATGAGCCATTATAACTTAATGATAAATACGTAACACAATAATTGATAAATGAATCTCCTGGCTCATCATTATACGTGAGGGTCGCTGCTCACTGAGGTCTTTTGACTTACCCAATATTTAAATTTTCTTTTCAGATTAGTAGTTGGTTAGTAGCGATGATGTTTGAGTTAGCAATGAACGAACTTTTCGGTATTGTGTCATCCAATCTTCTGTCAGTTTTCTTCAGTCAATAGTTATTTGTATTTTGTTATTTGTCATCTTTTTAGTTGTTGCTTCGATGTATTTGGGCAGGATCCTTTGGATGGTTTGAAATTTCAAATGCTATTTTTATTCAATTAGCATTTTGAACGGTTGATTTTGAATTTTTCATCGTCGAGGCTTGTTTGACCAAAAAAGTCAAAAGAAGAGTCAAACATCATTGCAATCCTTATTTTTCGGATCGTGACAGATAAACATTGCAACATCTTTCATTACTGAAAAATTTTCACTCACAGCATATTCAGGAGACTCCACCAACGAACCAACTCTTCAACAAAGGCGGTTCGAAGATAACAGGAAGCTGGAACGGGTGGTCGTATGGTTGAGGAATGAGGAGGTGGTTGAGGAATGATGATGAAGGTAATATATTTTTATTAAATTAATACATTATTTGACTTGCTTAATGACAATTAACAGAGCTTTCTAAAATTTAATGGTCTATTATTTATTTTGTAATGATAGTTCAGATTGCAATTGAGCAGAGTATGATATTTTAAGTGTCTCTTAGGATTTTTTTTGTTAAATATTATAGAGTACGCACTGCCGATGTAACATAATATAATAATATTTTTAGAAAAAAAATAAGAAAATGAAATTTCAAATCCAACCAACATGATAATACTTTTTATATTTTATTCGACAGACCAAGATTGAGTACGAGGGCGTGGATAGATATTTATCACTCACTGCATTTTGCTGTCTTGCATCTCATTCGTACTGACCAAATTCAGTCTGAGTAGGGCGAGCGAATTAGGCGAACTCGGAGTTAGCCGACATCATATCCATAACACCGACATCCATTGTAACCCACGCTTCAATTCCTTCCCCATCCCTCGTATCCATTAGCAATGCTACTCCGCTGAGATACGTAGGCACTTCGTAAATACAGTAACCGATCCATCTCGGTTTCCCCCATCCGAAATCCACTTCGTAGAGCCCAAACTTGCACCAGCTCGTTATCACAACGGGATCCGACTCCGGCTCTGACATCACGTCCTTGATTCTTCTCAGGGACTCTCGAACCACAGTCTTCACTCGAGACTTGTCCTCCCCTTTCAGTTCCTGGATGAACTTGTCATCAACTTCGGATATAGCCTCTCTGATTTTTGCGCACAGTGAGCTCATATCGGGCTCTTCCATTTCCGTGGTTGGCGTTGAGACTGATGAATTTTCGGGTTGACTCATATTGGATTATATCCCCATTGTGACTCAAAAGCCCACGCTTGTAAGTCATGGTTCAACAATCCAATATAAGTCACATTCTCTTCCCCTCACTAGCCGATGTGGGATATTTCGCCAAGTGACATACTCAACAATCTCCCCCTCACTTGGGGAAATATCACATGCTCCCCCTCGATCAATACTTCGCTATGCCCCTCCTCGTGGCATGCGTCCTCATCGTAGGTGCGCTCTCTGCGTTTCCCCCGCTCTCTGGGGTCTAACCTACGTCTTAGTCGCTCTGCGACTCTCTCTGGCCCAGCCAGTTTACTCGCACTCTTTGCGAGCCACTTACGCCGCCCTGCAACGTCCTTCGTTCTTGGGGTGCCTCTATTCATTTTCTTGGCCTCAACACTTATCCCTGGTCCCGGATTGAACCGTCGGCTCTGATACCATGATGAACTTTTGGGTCGACTCATATTGTATTGTATTCCCATTGTGACTCAAAAGCCCAGGCTTGTAAGTCATGATTCAACAATCCAATATAAGTCACATTCTCTTCCCCTCACTAGCCGATGTGGAATATTTCGCCAAGTGACATACTCAACAGAGACTGCCGTCGCAAACCAGATCAAGTTGCCCATGGTGTGTTGAGTGATCTCCGGCGTGAAGCTTGGGTCAACGCGCGCTCGAAGGTTCACCGAGTGCGTGACCGCCGACAAATAATTACCCCTTTTGACGTGGCTGTCTGTTTGCTTCTTCCGCTCCCTGGAAGCAATCATGAACCATTTCAACAGCAGGGCCGTAACGGCCTCGACGCGAGTGGCGCGTCGAGACCACCCTGCGCCCGTCGCGAGCTCCCTCAGCTCGGCGACGGAAGCAGAGTCAAAGGTGAACTTCCGGGACACGAAGATCCCGTTCCTGGCCCGCCCTTCGAACGTTGGATTACTCATTTCCGACAGCCACGTATCATGCGCGGGGAACACCGAAACTGAGTTGAAATTCGGCTGGATGACGTCGTCAACAGTCACGCAGCCCCTCGCCGCGGCTGCCCAAGCTTTCATGAAAACGCTAAACCCAACACCGTCAGCAATCATGTGACAAATGCATACGCCGATCGCAAGCCCGCCGCATTGGAACTCAGTAACCTGAAATATTCGTGGCGGACTGCAGTCATTTTAATTTGTACTTAAAAAATTACATAATAAATTTTTTAAAATAAAATTACTTGTGTATACGGTATTTTATTTTCAATTGAATTTTCATTAATTATGATTGGACTGTAAACGATTTTAGGCATGATTATTTTTTTTTCTGAATGATTTTGGTGTACAAGAAAAATATATCAAACTTATATATGGATTTCGAAAAATTTATATTAGGTTCAGGTTGCGTTTGGTGCCGCGGCTGACCTGAACATTGGCAACTTGGGTTCCCTCTCTGGCAAAAATGTGCTTCAGGGGATGAAAGTGCATGATCTGGGACAGGTCGTGCGACCCGTCCATGAACTGCTTCAAGTCGCAGTTGACTCGGGCCTCGCGGTATCGGACCCCCTCATCGTTGCAATCAATCACGAGATCGGTTTTGATCCGACCAGCCAACGGGTAGAACCTGGGAAGTATCTCCGACAAAGAAGTCTTTAGCAGTTGTAGCTTCTGCGCCACGCTCGGATGACGCGCCTCGTCGTGATCGTAGTAGAAGACGGCTGGAACGTGCTGACTGTTGGGGTTGAACTGGTCGAGAAGAGAGATCCTGAAAGTTTGGAGGTGAGGCGGGGTTGGGGTGGATGGTCTCACCCAGGCCTCGGTCACAATTTGGACTTCCATTCTTACGCCGATGCTGCTGTTACTTACTATTTATGACGCTTTGTTTTCGCCCTCTATGGTGAGTCGATTGGCTTAAATACTGCACTGGAGTTATTTTGATATAGTGAACAAGAAAGAGTACCCGCCAAACCGACTGGTTTGGATCGGTTCGGTTTGAAAAAAATTAAAAATCGAATCAAATTATTAGTTATCGGTTTTTTGAAATTTGAAACCGAACCGATCCACTAACATTTAAAACCGAACCAAATCAACTGGTTTCAAACCGAATCAACCGATTTCAAATTAAACTGAACCAACCGGGACCGAACTGAACCGACCGAGAGCGTCGAGACGCTCCCTATCCTTTTCTGTTATATATATAGATGCGCGATTAGGAGGGATGAAAGTGATGGGTGCTTGAACTCTTTCGGGCCCAGCCAGATTCCTTTATTCGCTTCATGAGAAATTTTTGGATGGACACATACTGTCGATACCACCAATAAGGAGGCGTCATGTGGCACTTTGAAAAATTAAAGTGACACGTGGCGATTTCTTATTGGCTGTGAATTTTTTTTGATTTTTCAACACTCACGTGGTCAAAGTGTCACGTAGCACCACTCCATTTGTAATCCATCCAAGAATTACTCTCTATTCATACTCATGGTTGTATGAGAACGGACCGTTCAATTCTGGACCATGAACTGAGAGACATCGGGCTGGATTTGAAAGTATGGGAGTGCAGAGGACATTTTCACAAAAAAAAACATAGCGAAATAATGATCGAGATGAAGTATATGATTTTTTTTTTCAAGTAAAAGTGAGATTTTTATGTATGTGTTGAGCATAATGATATTCTACAACACTCATTGAAAGTTTTAAAATGATCCTAGTATATAGTTGAATTTTTTTAATTAATTTTGAGTGTGTATCGATTAATTTACATGATATCAGTGCGTGAAAGTATTGAACATTATGATATTATCCCACATCAAATTCAATATAAGACGATCCAAAATCAATCATAAATTAACAAGGCATTGACTGTCGGATGGAGCGACCTCATCAATTGTTCGCTCTACCGGGCGTTCTTTGATCCCCCACTACATAAAATCTCAATTGACTATTTATGTATGGATTTATTACTCTTTCCGTCATATTACAGTAGTTATTTAAAATTAAATTGAGTAGAATAAAAAATTGTTAATATTACTGGATGAGTAAATTTTATTGGCAGATGGTTAGTGTTTTTTTTCAAATATTTTGTATAAAAAATAAAATTGAGAGATTATTATCGATGAGTAATAATTTTTTTATTGATTATGATAATATATTAATTAATATTTGACGTTTCAACATAGTTATTGCTATTACATATATATTAAAAAGTATTAAGTGCTGAGTAAAAATAGATAAATAAATTTAGTTAAATGACAAATAAAATAAGACATTGAATATAATAAACAAGGTGAGTTTGTCCACAAAAAATGAAGGAATGTGCTGTCCTAGAAAAAATAATAAAGCAGTTTTTTAAAAATATTTCTCATAATAACATTACATCCACATACCAAGTGTAGTTCCACTTGAATTGTCAGCATCTTCTTCAACTATACGGCTCCAATTCTTCAAATTTGGTTTTGAACTCTCTTGCCAGCTTAATTTAGAGCTCTCTGTCTTTGAAGCCGGCGTCGTCACGCAGCCATTTGTCTAAACTAAAAAAAAAGAAGGAAAATAATTAAAATGGGTTGGTACCATTTATCCAGTTGGGGTTTAAACTATCATGATTTTCAAAAAAAATGCGATGAAAAAAATGTCAACTAATTTTTAAAATGTTGCACTCCTAAAATAATATTATTACAATACCTAAATTTGTGTGCGAAAATTACGTCATTTAGTTATCAAAATAGATAATATCATTTTGCACAGGTAAACGTCTTTTCATACTCTATCATCCAAAATCATCAGTAAATTTAATAATATCAATTATATTAAAGAAATCAAATAAACTAATCCTAAACATCAACTGAAATCAGTCTTTTTTGTCACGACCCGAAAAATGTGGATCGCAATGACGTTTGACTTTTAGTCAATCAAGCCTCAGCGAAGAAAAGTCAAAGTCAAATGTTCAACATATTAATTAAATAGAAGAACATTCAAAATTTAAAACTATTAAAAAACAACTCAAAATCTTGCTCAAGTACATCGGAGCGACAACTAATAAGATAATAAGGAAATAAATAATTGCTGATTAAAAAAAATCGACTGAATACTGGATGACACCGTACCGAAGAGCTCACTCGTCGCTACCCAAGCACCGTCGCTACTAACCGACTACTATTTAAAAAGAGAATTTAAATATTGGGGTGAGTCAAAAGACTCTGTGAATAAATAACTCGCTACGTACTAGGCGAGCCGAATGGGGAAATTTTTTTATTTTTAATTAATATTTTATTGATCACGTGCGCGTCGTTCACCGTTCATATTTTTATTATGCACGTAGGGGTATATTTATCATTCTATTAGCACATGTATTTCTTATATCACATAAGAATGACGTATATCAAATGCAACGTGTATGCATGTTATGCATGAATTGCGACATAAGTCCTTTTTAGCTAGGCAGCCGTCATTGCCGATCTGAATCATTAAATCAATCATATAACAAGTGTGATATCTTTTCGCATAACAAGCGTCACAGACATGATGCAGCGTGTATGCATGAATGAATGCTCAATATAATTGTTTCACTTTTTCACGTGCTTATATATTATATACGTATTATACCCAACATGCTTTATTAACAATCACATAATTAATTTTGTACGAAACGAAATTCATGGGAATTATTTATTCAACTCTTCCGAGCGAATCACACAATCCTTAAAGAACTTGATCAATAATAATGTTCCATTAGAACCTACAATTTTACATTCAATAAGGACGACACACAAGTCTAAAATTTATCGCTAACTCCTTAAAAATAGATTTAATTGTCTAATTTTGAAAGCTAATAATTTCATAACTAGGCATAACCACATCTTGATTTTTATACCTATAGAAAGCTTGTTTCGAGCTAATTAATTTAGACACAAGAATCGCTTAATTCATATATTGTAAACTCAAGTTTCAGACCTTCAAAGTTGGATGGTTGAACTGTCAAATTCTAACGGGCAAGTTTGAATCTATAATTTCAGAACATTATTTCTCCATATCCAGGTGGAATTAGAAAGCATATCATATATCCATATAAACTATGTTTCACCTAGAACATGTTTAAAGAAAGAATTACTCAATTATAATATCAGAACAGAAAGATCCAAAATCAGTACGTAAAGCTGCCTAAAAGAAACAGACAGCTTCTTACGCCTACTTTTCCACCCAATTATTTTCTTACTCTGGTTGAACTAGAACTCGAAACTAATATGGTTAGAAAAAAATTTACGTAGATTAACTTAGAATCAAGAAGTTCAATCTAATAACAAAAACTCAATTTACAGCCACCAAAAACTAATAGACAGAAATTATATTTTCCGAAAAACCATAGCTTACCTCACTTCCAACTTCTCCATAAAACAAACGATCCTTTTCCATCCTCTAATCTTAGCAAAAATTTGATTTGTTGTTTGGGCCGACTCTTATTCTGGATCAAATTCAGATTTTTTTTCCTAATAGATATTACTTTTTTGTCATCCTATTCTTTTTATAAATCGTGATAATTCGTACCATAATTTTGTAAGTGATGGTAATTCCGAACCCTTTCAAAATTTTTTCCAAAAAAATAAAATACAAACAACAAGACAATATCAAAAACTTCATAAAGTGAAAGCATTATGACTGCCAACGTTTATGCATTAATTGATCGAAAACTAATATCACATTTTGAATTTATATATAATGTCTCATAATTGAAATACTCTAAAGTCTATAACCTTTTCTTACCGCAACTGTTTAAGTACCTATTGCTAGTGGGTAACATTGAATCACGAACACAATGAGATGAGGACAACCCAACCCAAAGACGGACACACAAACAAAATTGTCCAATTTTTTTTCACAATCTACGGTGCTCCAAAATTGAAGATAGTGAAGGATGATGTTTATTTTTGATCCCTTTAGAGGGCATGGCTGATATCACTCACTGCATTTTGTTCCCTTACATCTCATTTGTACTGACCAAATTCAGTCTGAGTAGGGCGAGCGAACTTGGCGAACTCGGAGTTAGCCGACATCATATCCATAACACCGACATCCATTGTAACCCACGCTTCAATTCCTTCCCCATCCCTCGCATCCAGCAGCACTACTAGGTTGATATACATAGGCAATTCCAAAGTGCAGTAACCGATCCATCGCGGTTTCCCCCATCCGAAATCCGCTTCGTAGAGCCCAAACTTGCACCAGCTCGTTATCATCATGGGATCCGACTCCGGCTCTGAGATCACGTCCATGATACTTCTCAGGGACTCTCGAACCACAGCCTTCACTCGAGACTGGTCCTCCCCTTT
>NQLW01000060.1:3667876-3693765 GCA_002312845.1 Kalanchoe fedtschenkoi
CCAACTTCACAAACCTCAGCTTTCCATCCTTATCATTTCCTCCACCATCAGCTCCAGACGCAACCAGATCAAGCATCAACTGAGACTTTATACAGGAGAGCCTCAATCTAATTCCGTGCATTATAATATTTTTTTAATAAAAAAAATTTACGAGACGCGCGGTGACATCATCGTTTTGAGTTTTCAGAAACCCAGAAACAGAGATAACTTAGTTCTAATCACATGAGCAACTAAGAACATTTCTGTCGCGTTGACTTTAACAAAGCACCAGTGGTCTAGTGGTAGAATAGTACCCTGCCACGGTACAGACCCGGGTTCGATTCCCGGCTGGTGCAGTTTATTAAATTTTTGAATTTTATAATGTCTTGGAGGCAGGGGTTCAGATTCAACGATGACATTTTTTATGACTTTTACCGACGAACGTGGATGACATTAGCAACGCAGTTGCCCTTTTTTTTTTAGTACTATGATTTTGAATTGAAAGTAAAAGATTCCAAATTTCAATTTAGTAGCGTAACCTAATTGTATTTACAATTCTGATATGTAGTATGTACACGTTTAGTTTTGCGCAGATAATCTGTACATGCATGTTTATGAATTATGACTGCCGCATGCGAAGCTCGACCAGCTCCTGACGCCTGTGGAATCACTCAAGTTCTAAGAAGCTGGATAGAAGGGCATCGGCGTCACCCATTTCGACTCCGGAGCAGATACCGGGAGCTGCATTGCTGGTAGACAGTCTCACATTCGGGCCGTTCTTGCACCTGCCCATGCACTTGCACCCAGCCACACTAACACCGTCTTCGCTCTCCGCCAGTCTTTGAAATCGTTCCAACAGCTGGGAGCCTCCGGATTTCTTGCACTTGCCGCCCATGCAGATCTCCACTTTCTTTGTTCCAGTTTCAGGCCTGGCGGTCAGCTGATGAGCGCTTTCTTGTTCAGAAGGTGACGCCGGGATCACAGGCTGCGCTGCGTTGAATTCAATAGCGGGTAGCCGGGTGAGAACTTCTTGCACCTGGAGGCTGATGCCGCAGCCAAATCGCTCCTCGTTTTCAACTTGATCCCTGCTGTGGCGCAGGACTCGCGCCACTGCCTCTGCGGGGCTGCATTCTCTGCCAGCAGCCGTGCTTGACAGAGCTTGCTCTTTCCAGCTGCTGTTGAAATCAGTTGATGAGCTCTCAACTCTACCATCTCCTGAATCTGTTGATGACTCAACCTCAACTGCAACATCTTCCAGCTCCAGCGTTTGCACTGCTCTGGATTTTTGCTTCTTTTCTTGCTTCTTCCTCCTGGCCTCCTCCTCCTCAGCCTCTCTCAAACTCTGCAGCTGCCTCAGTAGCACCTCAGCTGCCTCCTGCCTCAGCAATCGCATCACCAAAATCTCAAATCCTTATGATAACATGGTCACTTCAATTACATAAAACATCAACCAAATCTCAGATACCAAAATCCCCAATTTCAGAAACCAAGCTAGGGTTTCACATACATTTTCAAATTAGAAAATATGATCACTCAGCAGCTAAAATCTTACCGCCATAACGCTTCCCTGGACTTTTCCAGCCAGCCCGCTTCTCGGATCGATCCCGAATCCCATCTCAGCAAACATCTCCAAGTCCTTCTTCAAACCCTTCACCAGCTTCCGCTTCTCCTTTCTCTCCTTCTTCTCCCCGCACGTAACAGTCAATCGCCGCCCTGCAAGCTGCCGATGACTTCCGATTCCAACCTCCAGATCACCGGATTTCCAGCCATGGTTTCCTACATTGACGGACGCGACAAGACACGGCTTCCTCCGATCGGACGGCTCGGCTCCGCGTTGAGGCACCAGGGACGCGCGGCAGGCGACCTCCATGGATCGCGATGACGACACGGAGTCGAAAAGTGGAAAATCGGAAGCAGAGTGAAAAGGCAGCGGAGGTGGAATTTATCTGAGGATGTCACCATCGGTTGGTTGATGTTTGTTTATATTTCAGAAGCAGAGGTTTCCGAGTAGCCTTACAAGTAACCGCTTCGACACGCGTCGCGTTTTCATTGGATTATTCTGGAGGGAGGTGACGCGTGATTCGGTTTGGCTATCCACTTGTTGTCTCGTGGCCGTTTGAGGTTGTCCACGGTTCGGCTCGCGCGCGGAGTCGTTGACAGCCGTTCGATGACTCGGTGGTTGAATGCACGGCCCAGATTTTTCCTCTAGTGGATCGAATTCTGCCACGTCATAAATTCATTTTATACTACACATGAGAAGGCGAGAAGCTATAATTTTGAATTTCTAGTAACTTGAGAAACAAGCAACTAAATATCTTGATACGTTTCAAGAAGATGATGATGCAGCAGTGGAGTGAAGAGCTATTAAAGATGCATAAACGCCATCTTTAATGTTGATCAGAGTTTCATGGCTCCCTTTCTCGGCTATGACTCCGTTCTTGACCACAGCTATCACGTCCGCGCCCTTGATAGTTGAAAGCCGATGAGCCACCACGACCGTCGTCCTGTTGACCATGATCCGGTCCAGTGCGTCCTGCACCACTCTCTCGGATTCGGCATCCAGGGCGCTGGTCGCTTCGTCGAGCAGGAGGATCTTGGGGGCCTTCATTATAGCTCGGGCTATCGCGACTCGCTGCTTCTGGCCCCCTGATAGCTGCACGCCCCGCTCCCCTACTTTCGTATCGTAGCCCTGCTTTAGGCTGCTGATGAAATTGTGGGCATTGGCTAGCTCGGCTGCTGCTTGTATCTCGGACTCGGTGGCGGTGCCTGACTTGCCGTAGGCGATGTTGGCTTTTATGGTGTCATTGAACAAGACAGGCTCCTGGCTCACCAGACCCATTTGCTGTCTCAGCCATCTCAGCCGCAGCTTCTGGATCTCCACGCCGTCGAGCAGAATGTCACCCGAATCCGGGTCGTAGAATCTCTGCAGCATCGCGATCACCGTGGACTTCCCGCTCCCACTTTCTCCAACCAATGCAACAGTCTGACGAGCGAAAATGCATACCGAAAATAAATAAAACCTTCGTTTCTTGAGATTATCGGGCATTGAAAGATTGACAGTTAGAATGTACCTTGCCAGGCCGGATGATAATATTGAGGTCTCGGAAGATTTGGACGTCAGGTCTCAAAGGGTACTTAAAGCTGACATGACGAAACTCGATTTGTCCGTTGACGTGATCCAAGGTTGTGCCTGATTCATCATCGGGGTCTATCTTAGACTCCCGGTCAAGAATGGCGAACACCGAAGCAGCAGATGCCTTGGCTTTCGTACTGTCGGCTGCAAAGCCTCCTGATTGAGATATTCCAACTGCAGACATGGTCAGAGCGAAGAAGGCCTGCATTTGAAGCCACTCCACATCAGTGACTCAAGCAGCAAAGAAGTTATAGTAAATTGAGAAATCATTAGACAGATTGTTAACTTTGTCGGATGTAACTTACTTGAAAGACTTCGCGGAATGTAGTCTTGCCGTCGTCCATGAGTCGAGCCCCGGCGTAAAAACTGGTGGCGTACACTGTGTACAGAAAGAAGAAGGAGACGCCAAATCCTACACCGCTGATAACACCGTCTCGAATCCCAGCCTCCAGCGGGCCTTCGCACTTGCTTTTGTAGAGTTGCATCACCTTCTCTTCCGCGCTGAAGGACGCCACTGTCCTTATACTTCCTACCGCATCACTAGCAACCTGGCTCGCTTCCTCGTACTGTTTCTGCAATTCGGAAATGAAACCCGATTTACATTCAGAGCTCAAGAAGTCCATGATGACAGTAAGCTGTTTAAAAAAAATATGAGGAAGAGTAAACCTTGGCATCTGCGCTGAATCCCCGCATGGACTTGCTTTGAACATAGCCATTAACGCCGAGTAAGGGGACCAAGGTGAGAATCACGAGAGCGAGTTGCCAACTTGCTTCAAAGGCGACTGCCAGGCCAGCAGCGGCAGTCGCAATATTCTGCACCACCAAAGCTAACTCATCTCCCACCAATCGCCTCACCGCAGCAGCATCTGCAGAGAGTCGAGCTCCAACGGCTCCACTAGAATTTTCAGGTTCGTCGAACCAGCTGATCTCCATGGTAGTAACTTTCTCAAAGCACTTGGACCTGATTCTGTTCACCAGTTTCCATCCTGCCACGCCGAAGAAATAGTTCCGCGCTGACAATGATGAGAAACTCAGAACACCCAAGCAGACGAACATGGAAGCCCAGAATCTTGTATCTCTCTTGAGCTTCTCCTCCGGCTCGAAATATGATTTGATCGCTGAGGAAAGCAGGAGACCGAAAACAGGCAGGATAATGCCGTTGAGGATTGCTAACGTGGCTCCTATTAGTAGGAATGGCAGCTCTGGTTTGTTAAGATAAGCCAGGCGGAGAAGTGAGACTTCCGGCCTAGGTGATTGAAGATCAGACGAAACAGTTTCCACCGGTAAATCTGATTCAAAAACTTTCACTTCGCCAGGGATGCCCATTGCAACTCCAAATGAGTGACGGCCGCTTCCACTCCTGGATGACCCACGACTTACAGATCTGATGGAAGACAACCTTCGACTGGATTGCCTTCGAGAATCTGACTTGCTTAGATCTTGTTCTTTTGCCGTCGGAGGCTTCTCCGAGTCTTTGTTCATTTCTTGCAGCTTAATGAGCTGACAGTAAGGGCTTTCCGGATCTTTAAGCAACTCCGAATGAGAACCTGAATGGTGCATCAGAACCAAACCAATGCACACATTGAGTTGAGTCAGTATAAGTAAGATAGTAGTAATATAAGAAGTAGTGAAATACCTTGTTCAACTATCTTCCCCTGATGGATTACTGCAATCATGTCCGCGTTTTTGACCGTGCTCAGCCGATGGGCTACGACAACTGTAGTTCGGCTGACCATAACCCTGTCGAGTGCCTCCTGCACAACTCTTTCAGACTCAGCGTCAAGGGCGCTGGTAGCTTCATCTAAGAGCAAGATTCTAGGATCTTTAAGTATCGCTCTAGCTATGGCGACTCTTTGCTTTTGACCCCCTGATAGCTGTGTCCCATGTTCCCCCACCATCGTGTCAACTCCCTAGGCCCCAAACAAAAAAAAAACACTCAGATCAATTAACAAGATAAGCTGGTCAGCCGGAACAGATCACGTAAAGAGAGCAAGCATTTATGATTTAACCTGCGGAAGTTTGTCGACGAACTTAGCAGCATTTGCCAGCTCGAGAGCAGCCCGTATTTCAGCGTCCGTCGCATCGTCTTTCCCATAGATAATATTGTCCTTAATGCTAGAAGCAAACAGCACAGGTTCTTGGCTGACAAGGCCGATTTTCCCCCTGATCCATCTCAGCTGGAACTCTCTGAGGTCAATGCCGTCTATGAGAATCACGCCTCCCTGGGGATCATAGAACCTCTCTATCAAACTAATAACTGTTGATTTCCCACTACCACTTTGTCCAACCAAGGCCGCGGTGGTTCCACTTGGTATCGAGAGCGAAAATCCGTTGAATATTGTCTCATCCGGCCTTGCAGGATAGGTGAAGCACACATCTTTGAGTTCAATGTCCCCATTGATGTCATCTAATGTCTTTCCTCTGGTGTCATAAGCGTCTATCAGCGGGTTTCTCTTTATCGTCTCGAACATCTTGTATGCTGCAGCTTGTCCTGCTGCAAATGCGCTCAGGCACGGAGACGTTTGGCCTAAAGACCTGCGATGACGTTCACAGCAAATCCCCGTAAGGATTCAAATTCACACTCGGATGCATAAATACTGCACTCGCAGATTTGCAAAGTTAAACTTACATGGAACCTGTCAGAACAGCCAAAATTACGTTGATAACATCTCCGCCCGTGTAGCCGCTCTCGAGCACCATTATCCCTCCGTACCAGACGGCCAAAGCATAACTGCAGTATAAGATGAACATGAGTGTGCCGAAGCCTAGCCCAGCAGTGACACTTTCCTTTGTCGCAGACTTCAAAGTCTCTTTTAAAGCATTGTTATATTTTGCCACAGCCTGCTTCTCTCCTGTGAAAGATGCAACCTGTGTGAGAAAAAACAGTCAGGATTTTCATGCCATAGAACTAAATTTTACACGAAAAGTGTGTAACTCGTACAGTTCTGATTGAGCCGATTGTTTGCTCGACTACTGTTGATGCTTCGGAATAAGCCATCTGTCCCCGGGAAGCCAACCGGGATATGAGGATGCCCATTATAGCGCCGGATAGTACAACAAAGGGGATGGAAGATAGCATGACGAGGGTGAGCCGCCATCCTTTGATGAAGGCTATGATAAAACCACCAGTAAAAGTGGCCATCAGCTGTATGAATTTCCCAACCTGGAAAAGCAAAGAAATGATAGAAAGTCACATAGTCAGTTAGAGCACAAACTGGGCAAATGACTCATAAGTAAGCTATATTTTCCTGTAAGCTGTCTGCAGATTTCTGAAACTCTAAATTACAGATAGAAACCCGAAGATGTGGCAACTGAGGAAGATAATACAATTTTTGCCAACTCAATACTACCTTCTCTCCCATTGCGTCTTGAATGAGGACCGTGTCACCGGACATTCTCCCAACAACTTCTCCGGTGTTGGTTTCGCTGTCAAAAAAACTAACATCTTGTCTCAGAATAGTTTTCAGGTATAAGCCTCGTATTCTGGCAGATTGCCTCTCTCCGGTGACCATCCAACACGCAACCTCTGGCATGCGTGGAAAAAGAATTTCTAAGTCAGAAAGTTTCAGCAATAGTTTGAAACTTTATAGACCAACATCAGTTTACAAAAAAAATTATTCATGGACTCACGGAGAAAAGCTGCCACGGCAGTTCCTATTGCCAGGTACACAAACTGAAGAGCCACCTAAAGAAACAGAAAAGATTCAAATGGTTTTAGCTAGAAGATGAATATTCGTGCAGGTGCGTAAAAAAGAGGTCAGGTCGAAAAATTAGGTGTCAGCTTCAAAATACCTTTGTGACTTCATGAACAATATACTGGGTGCTGGTGGTGGCTCCAAAAGCATTAATGGTTCTTCCCAGAAGTATTGTCATCAGAGGCGAGCATACACCATTTCCACAGGCAGCAACTGAACCGACAAGCATTAAAAACACATCTTTGGAGTCTGCGAAGGAGAACAGCTTGTAAAACGGTACAGAGTTGGCTTTTCCACTCTTCTTGCGGCCCTTTGGTGATACATCTTTTGATCTATCAGTTTCAGGAGATTTGTCTGTCTCAAAAACAGTAGATGTATTTGTTGGTAAGCTGGCTTCTTCCACGTTGATCTCTGTATCAATTTTCTTGCCCTCTGCCATCTTTGCAATTGCATACAATCCTCTTGGGGCACGCCGAATAGCTTTCACTAAAGCTGCAATACCATTTCAAATTACAAGATTTGAGATACTAGATTTGCACACAATCAGAGATATGACTTCCAAAAGGGAAAGTTGACCAGAATATGCAAAAACAATACTATTACAAATTTACCAACGACACAAGACGGAGCCTCTTCAGATTCTTACTCAGAGAACACGAGACAAAATGTCTATGCTCTTCACACGTTCCGTGTAAGAATATCGCAATCTAAGTTGTTCTACAAAATTTCAGCTTTGAAGAAAGAAGCAGGACATCATCAGTTACAGGTTCGCTAGGTTCACTATATAAGCAGCTACGCAGGGTCAATGAATCATTTTAATTATTATTTTTCGCCTTCTTCTTTCCTGCATTGATGAAGATCCTAAATAAACAGACGAAGCGTGCCCCTGTACAGATTAATGTACATTATCAGATAAAAATATAAAACAGTGATGGAAAAAGACTTGCCACTTATCCGGCATTATATGTGTCTTTAGTGCTAATGATCATATAGTTTGACCCCGTATCATGTGTTCGGTTGCTTATCTTTTGTCCATCTGGGAAATGCCTGATACTAAGGCCATAACAAACATTTTCAGTAAAATTAAAGCAATCGAACAGGGAGCTCATTTCCTGTCTTATCGTCTAACCCCAGGCAATCATCCCATTGAACAACTTACAAAAGGCACGACGTTTTAGCTCTACCTACAACCTTTCTTCACCGCTTAATTTCTCTATCTATGTAATCATTTTATTTCCAGTTAAAATCTCAGAAATTAAAGAAAAACAGATGAGATTTCAATTTTCAACTGCTCTTTTTTTTTTGTACACCTGCAAATATTAGTGATTCAGATGAGATACGGATTTTCCTGTTGTCCTGTCTATGGTTGCTGTCTGTCGTGATATATAGTATTACCTGACCTGAACATGTTATGTGACTTCAATACCTTAGAATAATAAAAATGACGGTAACAGGGCTTATCGTGTTGTAATGCTGTCGACAGCCATGACGTCCAGACCAGCAGGTTACTTTCTGGAACTTATTCCTGCTGGTACCAGTTGAGATTAAACTATTAGGCTATTAAAATCAAGTAATCATGATGTGCATTATACTAGAATCAAGTGTAAAAATAATAGATAGGTTCTCATCAAATGACTTACATGTTTCTAAAATATATAATTTCTGAACTGGCCTTGGTGTCCGTATCGATCAACTAATCACGCCTCTGAAAAATATCCAACCGAAGAACTATCTTCTCCGATATTTTTCAGCTTCATAAAAACAAAAAAAAAAAAGAGCGGAAGATCAACCAGATCACTATAATAAAATACTAACAGGCTAACAGTTACCTTTGGTTGCACATAGCTAGGTGGCCGGCAAGTCGCAACTAGATGGGTCCATAGGAAGCATTGCTTCCATGAATTCCTTTCTGCTGGCTGCTTTACAGGAACCTTGAGTATATTGCTAGATACCAGAAACATGTTGGCAGAGGCCGGCATTCGCATCCGGCCAACCAAAAGAAATCTCCTCCTGGAAAATGTTATAAGTTTTTTGTCATAAGTTTTTTGTCAATGATGCAATGCAGTGGAGAAATTTTACAAGCTTGCAAAGACAGTTGACCTCAACTCCTGATGAAGATGTTGATCAACTTTACCTTGGAATGTCAAATTGAAGCCTCGATTATACAAGGGAAAAAACAAATACCAAAAGCCCCAATTTCCCCAAACCACAGAAACCCTAATTTGCCGTATATGAATGTCAGCCAGATCCAAATCCAAATCCAAACTTGAAGATGACCCATTGGCTATTGGTTATGGATCTACAAAAAGAAATAGAAATAAGAAAAATTGCAGATGAATCTCATTGATATGCATCGTCAGTGAAATTAGGGTTTTTTTTTTTGGATCAGTGAGCGCTCACCGATTGGAGCGAGGATGAGGAAGCTGCGATGGGCGATGGACGGTGGCTTTTGGGACTTGGACATGTCGACGCCGGTGACGATCGACGGGCTGGCGCGCCCGGTCCCGGAAGACCCGCTTCCGCTATCGCTCACGCGAGGGGCGAGTCTGTCTCGGCCGAAGCAGCTCGACTTCATGCAGCGGTTTCTGATTGCGCCGTTTGTGCCGTGTTTCTCTGGTGTTAACGGGCTCTCCCTCCAGCGCGTCCTCACCATCCCCTTCGGCGAGAATGTGTGAGCTTCTCGACCACTTTACCATTTCTCACAAGCTTCGAGCTTTCACAAGAAGTAAACTGGATTTGATGGATTGAGATTTTTGATGCTTAGTTGTTGATGGTGTGTTTGTTTGAAGCTGTGCAGATTCGCTACTGTTTTAGGCCAGTTCAATGTACAGAAATTCATGGAGCGAGTGAAGAAGAAGCTGTCCGAGGATTCGGAGGAAACATCATGGGTGAGGATGGCAGGGAAGCAGCTTCAGGACAGGTCACTGTACGCGCTTAATCTATGCGCCGAGCTTATGTTGACACCAAATGACACGCTGCTGTTCAGTTCGGAATCAACTGGGGAAGCAGGAACGCCGAGAAAGAAAGCAGTCTATCATCACGAGGCCAGTTTCTAGTTTCTACTACCATTGCATTTCACTTGTGCTGTTATGATCCAAAGCTGTCAAGAGCTCTGCGCATTTTGCTGGTCCTTTGGATTGACGAGGATTTGATTCGTTTGGTGTTTGTTTGCAGTTTCCGCAGCATAATTTGACAGTGGAGGCGGCCTGGCCAGGACTCTTTGTCGACAGCTGTGGCACGTATTGGGATGTACCTTTGTCCATGGCTATCGATCTGGCTCCAGTCGCGTCAGATTCCGGCTCCAGCTATCACATGAGCTTACGACACAATTCAGGGACGGCCAAGCCATTTGAGGGTGATCCTGCGGCTGAGGTACCCTCTACACTGAAACCTGGTCTCTGCGCCAAAAGCGCATTTTCGTTTAAAAAGAATTTTGAGCTGTGGAGGAGTGCAGCCCCGAAGCTGAGACTGGTTCAACCTTATGACATCTTCATCTCAAATCCTCACATAACGGCTTCAGGCATCATTGGTAAGAGTAGTGCTGTAATCACAGGCGCTTTTTTTTTTTGTTAGTAATGCTAAGCATCTACATGTGCTTGCAGGGGCTGTGATGACTGCTGCTTTAGGCGATAACTACCAGAGATCACCGGTGGCAGACAAACCGCATAGTTACAGGGAATACCGACTTCACGCATCTGGTGCAAGGTCTATGATTTCTGCAGATGCATTTGCGACAGCGTCAGTGACAGCTCAATATGGAAATTTCCAAAAGCCTTTCTTGGATCTCACCAGATTGCACGCTCGCCTAGACATTCGGTCTGGTTCGAAATTTCTCTCAGCCGCTGCCCGTGTTGCGCAAGACCTGTGCAATTCTCAGCCACCTAATACCAGAGCTGTTCAAGACATGTGCCCTAGTGCCATGGTTTCATTTCAGCAGCAGGTAAACTCAGCTTCCTGATAGAATCTGGTCAGCTAGAATAATCAACTCATGTCATATTGCATTGTGGAGGATGCTGATCATTAATTTTATGTTTCTGCCAAAGCTTGCCGGACCTTTCAGCTTCCGATTGGATTCAGGGATCGCACTCGACTTCAACAACGGAGACTGGAAGGTACAAGTTGATCAGCCAGTCTTCGCCATTGAACACTCACTGTATGTCCTTGGTTCAGCTAAAGGGGTCTTTTGGTATTCCCCTAAGAAGAAAGAGTTCATGGTGGAGCTTCGATTTTTTGAACCTTGAAAATCGCTACGACTGATCCTTACTCAGGCTTATGTTGTCATGAACAGCCTGTAAGTTAGCATTTTGTTCAAGAAAGGTTTGCCTGCTTCAATTCAGTTCAATAATTCAATTATCACGTTTAAAAAGGAGTTACATAAATCAATTAGAACGCTTCTACTTTTGATATGTGATAATTTGACTCTTCATAAATCACTTCATGGAGATGAAATAATTCTATATTTGAAGGTCATAAACCATCATCATCAT
Source organism: Kalanchoe fedtschenkoi (assembly GCA_002312845.1). Classification (NCBI taxonomy): domain Eukaryota; kingdom Viridiplantae; phylum Streptophyta; class Magnoliopsida; order Saxifragales; family Crassulaceae; genus Kalanchoe; species Kalanchoe fedtschenkoi. Next base: position 3,679,171 of record NQLW01000060.1, read on the forward strand.
AGTCTATATTTTGAAGAAAAAAAAGCAATAGTCGTAAACTTCCTACTGCGCTCTTCAACAAACGGAAGATTAATCAATTATTATCAGTCCGTATTAAAGGAGGTTTGGTCTTCAGCTAACTATGATTAAATTGTTAATCATTTTAATTAAGAGTGCAAATGTTTATAAATAAGAATGGTTTGATTTCGTCATAACATCCTAGTGAATTGAATTTAGATGCTTCTACAAATAGAATATGCACTGAGCCAACAATCTCATGCAGAACAATATACTACTGAGATTCAAGAATACAAGAAATATAGTAATCCCTGGCCTGGTTTACATCCTTCTTAAAGTTTTCTTTCATGGAAGAAAAATATAATCCAACAAAACCAAACAAGCTCAGAAAAGAGTAGGACTGTGATCTGTGGTATAATACTAAGGCTGCCAAAAACCAACCGCTTAGGCCTTCTCCCACTTGAGTGGCTTCACCACTTCCCATGTGAAATCAGGGTCTTCTCTGCCGAAATGACCATACGCGGCAGTCTTCAGGAACCTGTTTCCGCCTCTCTTCAAGTCGAGGTTGATGGAGATCATGCCGGGCCTGAAATCAAAGTTCTCCTTCACAATCTTCAGAATTTCCCTGTCTGGGATCTTTCCAGTCCCGTAGGTGTCAACAAAAACTGACAAGGGCTCGGGCACACCAATGGCATATGAGACCTGGACTATGGCACGCCTAGCTAGTCCGCTGGCCACAATGGACTTGGCTGCCTGCCTGACTATGTAGGCTCCGCTCCTGTCCACTTTGGTTGGGTCTTTGCCAGAGAAGGCACCGCCTCCATGGGCACCCCACCCGCCGTAGGTGTCAATGATGATCTTACGGCCTGTGAGACCAGCGTCACCATGAGGGCCGCCAATCACGAAACGGCCAGATGGGTTGAGGTGGAAGATTGTTTTCTCATCCAAGTACTTCTCTGGGACAACTGGCTTGATGACATGCTCCTTCAGGTCAGCTGCAATTTCATCATTGGTAACAGTCTCGTCATGCTGAGTGGAGATGAGAATTGTGTGGACTCGGATGGGAACCATGGCTCCATTGTCATTGTGGTACTCAACAGTGACCTGGGTTTTACCATCAGGCCTCAACCATGGGCAAGTACCGTTCTTACGAACCTCAGTGAGCTTAGCTCCAAGCTTTGTTGCAAGAACATGACTGAGTGGCATCAGCTCAGGGGTCTCATCAGTCGCATATCCGAACATATGCCCCTGATCTCCGGCACCAATCTCCTCAGGCTTCTTGGTGAGATGTCCATGGACACCCTGCGCAATGTCAGGGCTCTGCTGCTCAATGTTGACAAGCACCTTGCAGTTGTCAGCATCCAAACCAACATCCTCCGACACAAATCCGATCTCTCGGCAAGTGTCACGCACAATCTTCTCATAGTCTATGTTGGCCTTGGTGGTGATCTCTCCAAAGACCATGACCATGTTGGTCTTGGTGCATGTCTCGCAAGCCACCTTGCTCTCCGGGTCCTGGGCTAGGCAGGCGTCCAGAACAGCGTCGGAAATCTGATCACAAAGCTTGTCAGGGTGTCCCTCATTCACTGACTCGGATGTGAACAAGAATGTCTCCATTATCAAAACTGCGGCATATGAACGAAACCATTAAACTCATACACCAAAAATACAAACACATTCAAATCAACATCTCCAAAAACACTTCCGCAACACTATAACGCATACGAGTTGACGCAGTCAACAGATCTGCCAGGTATTCCATGTTAGAAAACATTTGACCAATCTTGACCGCAGTCCCACTTCACAACCACCTAATCAGACAACTATAGACCACGGAGATGCAAAATAGATCCGCAAACAGGTTACCGAAAACAACTCAACCAACTTCAACAGTTCGATACAAACGCATAACTCCAGAAACGAGAAATACATCAAATACAAAAACCTAGATTCTGTGTTTTTTCATCTGCCGCCAGCTATCAACAACGGCACAATAGCATGAAACGAGAGAAGATAAGGACGGGAGATGGACTCACCACTGAGACTACGGCGACCGGGGAGACGAGAGAGACTCGGTCTGATGAATTGACGAGGAGAAGGCGATTTGCAGCTCGGGAGCGTGAGGAGAATATAAAGGGAAAGGGTTGAGGCAAATGGCCCTCGAGCCGCAATCCGGGCTAGATTCATGATCGAATGAATTCGGTGAGATCACGATCCAACGGCTGAGATGAGGTTGAATGTGAAATGAGTGTTGACCGTTGATTTCACGTGGATCGTGTGGCGGGAATTCATTGCGAGCGGTTAGTGGGAGGAGTGGGTGACCGGGGGCAGTCGGTGAGTACAACAACCACAGCCTGTCTTCGTACTGGACGCGACGCTTGATTAGCTGGCTGGATGTTGAGTCGTGCAAGCAAGGTTTGTGTACTGAATGTGAATCACCGACATATACACGACGTCGTTTATTAATGAATTGAAGTTTAGGCGATACAGCATCGGTCAGTTAATTGAACTAAATTATTGTTTGCTTAACCGAACTAAATTAACTGATTTTTAAAAGTTTATTTCGATAACCGAATTAAATTATATGATTAACTGATAATTCGGTTAATTTGATTATCGGTTAAATATTCAATTAATCAAAATTAACCGAAAAAATAAATATATTTTAAAAATCATTATATTTATATGTAAAAAAAATATTTTTTATTTAATAAATTTTTTTGGATTAATTAAACATTCAACTGCTTGGTGCTTCAGATTTTCTTTTGAGACGCTATGATATGTGGATCAGATGGTTAAGGTTCTAGTGGAGGTAAGTGTTGGCTTCTCAAGTTGTTAACCTCTGTTTGAAAGTTTGATTTGTGCATCTTACTCTTATGGTTGGAGTTAACTCGTGAGAGATGAAACATTCTGCGTATTGCTGGCTTATCGGAATTGGATTTTAATCAACTTATAATCAAGGAATGGGAATTTTAAATTATCCTTTCTAAGCCCGAGGGCTTATGTTTGTGGTTGGGATCTATCTGTCAGGCTGGAAACTTTGTCAAGGATGAAGTATGGCGTGCCCTAATTGTTCTCGTTAGCAATGCCTCTTACCTCCATGGATATACTGTGAGGACCCTCTATCTCTAATGTATCTAACTATGAATCTAACCTTTAGGAGAATACAGGATATAGTCATTCGACTTGGAGGAAGTGTTCTGCTTGAACTACAGCAGAGGGCCATTGAATTCAATTCCATCATCGAAAAGCATCAGAATATCAGGTATCTGACAGAACCTAAGGGCCCTTTATTGTCTGACTTGACTGTTTAAATACACTTTATTTGAGAAATATTTTTTTCACCCAGTTTGGTATGGCACATGCAGGTCTACCCTAGTAGAAAGGATGCCAATTCTGGACGAGGCAGCTTACATAGAAAAAAGAGCCGGGTCTTTGCCTTCTGCTATCTCCATTCTTAAGAGAACTCCTACTGAACCTCCAAATGGGGTAGCCACGTTACTTGATTTAGGTTCAGATGATACACGACAGCCTGCTTCTTCTAGCAATGACTTTCTTCAGGATCTTCTTGGAGTCGATTTGGCCCCATCATCCCCACAAAGTGGTCATTTATCCTCCTTTTTGAGGACTCGAAGATTCCTTAAATTTTTATACTTACATGCTGGGTGCAAATTCAGGCACAATCCCTGTAGCGAATGTCAGCACTGATGTTCTTATGGATCTTCTGTCAATTGGAGAATCTTCTCCTCCCAAAAGCAGTTCCCCTGCAATTGATACATCAACATCCAGCAAATATAAATGGTCACCCTTGGAAACGCTGGATACACTGCCTTCACCTTCACTATTATCCTCAGAAACCTCCCCTATTTCGAGCTCTGCTCATGCAAATGATTTGTTGGGTGCTATCATCCCCACTCCACTAAAATCTGGTAAATTATGCATTGGTGCGCTTCCACTCTTTCAAGCTTTTAAAGTTGCATATTCTCATTGTAAACGAATTCCCTCTTTTGTAAACAGGAGAAAATCATACAGATTCTTCAATACTGGCTTATGAAAGTAGCGCCTTGAAGATAATCTTCAAATTATCTAAATGACAAGAAAACCCTCAGACAACTATGACTTTTGTGAATATGTCAACTAACATATACACTGACTTCATTATTCCAGGCCGCTGTTCCCAAGGTAACAATTCAAACAACTTAATAATTCTCCAGACAACACTTGGACAGTGACTCACAGCGATTATCAGCTTGGGCTTCTTCCCATTGGTCTTCTTCCTTTAAAAGCCAGAGAACTGTCACATTTAAAACCTAAAGTGTGGTTTCACATATTTCGGTTTTCCAATGAGCATAATACACCCTTTTCAGTCGCATAATCTTTTCAAACATGCATTATCTGATATCTGCTTTGGACATGCTGATATTTCTCTTAAATCTATGGTGCACAAGTATAATTTATTCATTTTCTTTGATTTATTTTCTTAGATTTCTCCATTATCTTTCAGTTACTATCTGGTAAGTCATATGTTTGCTTGATTAGTTTCTGCAATTGCACCTGGAACCACATCATCTCTATGCGACACCCTTGCTTACACTTTATCCGCAGGATTAGAGCCAGCTGATTAAGTTTGCTTGACTGCTAATTTTATATCCTAATTATATATTGTGATCCCAGAAAGCCATAATGATCCGCATTCGGATAGCTTACAAGCCGAACAACGAAGACAGATTAGAGGAAGGCCAAGTCAACAACATCCCACGAAACGCTTAAAGAATTTCTGCTCACCCATCTCCTGCAAGAAGAAGCTTCTGTCCATCCACACATGAGCAACTCAGAATTAAAGATACTGGAGCTTCAGAGGACACAAAGGTGCTTGCTGATGTGACTCTCTTCTATTTCGTTAAGCATTTAAATGACATCTGTGTGCTTGATATATAGCTCTCAAAACCACACTACTAAGGCTGTGTTTGGTTTAGGGAAAATTGCAGGGAAAGGAAAATTTGATGGAAAGTGAAATCCATCATGGATTCCATGTTATTTTTCTTTGTTTGGTTCAGAATGAAAAATTTGAATGAAAGTTTCAAAACTCCTTTTAATTTACTTCTAACTTTCCACCTAATTTTTTCCCCTCATATTTTCCATCTAAACCAAACATTGAATTTTACCAATTTTCCTCTACATTTTACTTTCCACTAAATTTTCCCTAAACCAAACACAGCCTAAAAGAGAGAAGAATCCATTCATTATTCACTTCTTTCAACAAGTTATTGAATTAACATATGTAAGTACACTTAAGAATTTAGGAGGTTCTAGAGTGACTTCTTGATTGATTTCTGTAATATTTACATAACATCAGCGACTCCAAGAACAGACACCTCGGCTTCTATACTGCATTTGTCATTTTCAGTATAATTCGACATGGGATTTAGAACCCTCTGAGTAGCAAACTTGACCCAACCCCGACTTGTGCTCGAGGAGCTGAACCAGTGCGTGGCTGTAACACATACAATAACACATCACCAGCCCCATCATCAGATGTAACCAAAAAAAACATCGATCATCTCTGCCATGTCACTACTTACCTTTGCCCTGGATATGGTTGGAGTTTATAAAGTTGAGTATCCGCAGCGAGAAGTCCACCATGACCTTGGCGCATGACGGAAGCGGAGCAGATTCTACCAGCACCAGAAATAAGGATACATGGGTGTTGATATCCTTTCCCTTTGGAAAAAATCGTATCTTCCTGCAAAAGTTGATCGTTAATTTACTTGATGAAATGTCACACATCATCCAGTAAAGAGACAAGAAGAAACTAACTTATATTGAACTACAGAAATAATCCAACTAAGCTGATGAAAATTCAATAATGTAAATGCATATACCAGGTATGGCCACCGGCGGTGAAGGGTTCGGACTCGTAACACTTGTTTTCTAACTTGGAGCAGTTCTGAACCGTCCATGAGTGCGTGTGGCTGGCCACATTCTTCGTCATGGTCAGGCTCTCTCCGTTTCCGCTGAATTTCTCCTTGCCTATGAACACCTCAGCTCCAAAGACGCAACAGTCGTCGACAAGATGCCCGTTGCCGCTGTCGTTGAAAGCTTTAAGTGTGACAAATCGATCAAACCCCCACTGCGTCTTCATCTTGTAAAATCTCCTTCCATGCCCTGGCGCGTCTAAAAGAAGAACAAAAGTTGGCGCTGAGTAATAGCACCTAGTAGGGTAGACGCCTTATATTTTTTATATGTTGGAAAGTAATAGCGCGCTATCAAAATGGATAGGGTGTGCGAAACCTGACCATATTGAAAAATGGAATAAGTTATTGACAGGAAATGTTACCTTGAAGTGCCAAGTACTTGTCGTTGATCTGGTCGAGCAGAAAGAATCGGAAAACAACGTGGACTTCCCACCCCGGAGGGAGTGCGTCTGTTTCCGCCATCTGCAGGTACAAGGATATATGATCTTCAACATCTTTGCTCTTGTTTCCTTGAGGATGGAGTATCAATTTCCTGCAAGCAATTTATAGGCACAATCAATGCGGGTCACGATCCGTGCAGCAAAATCAAGTTACAGTTTTCAACATGAAAAATTAAAACCACATCGTTTAATAATGATTGCACATTATTTATCAGTTAATGATTACGGAGCATTGAAAAATCAAAATGATATGTATTGATATTTGACTTTCTTTTGTAGTTGCATTTTCAAATGTGTACCATTTGTAGCCTCCGGCTTGAAAACTTCCGGTCTCATACTTATCAACTGAATTCTTTCCCAGCAACGAGAAGTTCTGAATTCGAACCGAGTAATGGGCTGGCGGTGCATCTGAGATTGTTCTCACAACCCCTGCAAAAACTCAAAAAGAAACATCGACCCAACTAAGAATGAATAAAACAGAACCTTTGCGACGATGGTTCGCCTTTAGCAAAAAATACTGAATCAATACCGTCTTGTTCCCAGACATCGGCCATGGTGTGACGATTGAGTAGGCGAGGTTTGTAAAAGAATGTTGTGGAAACAAGAAAGGAGGTGAAGCTGACATTTATAGTGAAGGATTTGGAGTTGTACCATGATGTTATGCATTGCATAAGAGTGTTACCAAGGCGAGGTATGTTGTGTCCTCTTTGCCTTTCACTTGCCTTGCCAACGATTTTTGCAATAAGGGTTCCCTACCCTACATCTGAAGAACATATTCTAAACCATTTCTTATAGAACACCCACAATTTAACTAAAAAACTACTGATAATGTTTTTTTTTTAAGAAAAAGAGCATGATCCTGTAAATTTTATTAACTAAAAAACCGAAAAAGTTTGACACCCATAACTTATTTATGATTTTTTCACTCGTACCATCTAACATATTTTTAAGAAATTATTGTTCAGTTTTAATTATATACTATTATTATTTATGTCATATTTACATAATGTATCAGAAATCGATGAAATAAAATAAGTGATAAATATAATGCTGATATTTGCGAATTTTGCAATTTTACTCAGATATTTTATTATGTTCACTGTCGTTGTTTGAATTACATTAATAAAAGTTTTATTCTTGTATGAGAAAAGAAGAGGCACCTGAGTCGTCAAGGGCTCGAAATAGTAAAAACGGACTCAGAAACACCTCCATATCCCAATTGCACATGTTTTATCAACTTTCTATGGTTTTCAAATTATAAAACATAAATGTAGCTTAAAAAAAGTTTAAAAACTAAGTTTATGTATTTTAAATTTTAAGTTGTGACCTAACATATTTAAAACAACGTTTGAAAATAATTTGTATGTGTTATGATTTAAAGTTGGTAATAAAATATCAAATTACCCTACAACTAAGTTTATAAGCTTATTATATCAAATCTATCATAATCGCTTTATTTTCTGTCATTTCCGCATCTCTCTTGAATTTTTTTTATACTAAGTTTTTCGTAGTTCATATATGTGAAAATCCTTATGATTTTCGCACTTTGCAACTGCAAAAATAGCAATGTGATTTCTGTGATTGCGAAGTGTGAAAATCATAAGAATATTCGCATATCTGAATTGCAAAAACTGAAATCCTAAAAATATCAAACCGTATTTGTAATCTTCATTCTTGTCAATGTCCGATTTTCATAGTTCTCAAATGCGAAAATTTCTATGTTCTTCGCGGAACCGAACTGCGAAAAGTTTTATGCACACACATGTGATTTTTCCAGTTGTAAAGTGCGAAAATCAGGATTATTTTCGCGGTTATGAATTGTGAAAAAATTAGTATGGAGAAAAAAATAAAAAACGGATGCGCAAATGAATATGATAAATTTGATAAAAAATTGTTTATGAACTACAAATCACAAGTTTTGCCCTAAACCAATTCATATTATTTTTAACCCAACCTCTTGAGTTTTATATCCTCCTTTTGATCTTGACATTAAATAACTAATTATTTCGTGAATCCAAGATTAAAGGAATGAATTTCTGGCCTGCCTTTTACTGTCAGGTAACTCATTTGTTACTCTCTGTTTTTAGCAAATGTGCATGATCAAATCTTTTAAATTTCCTACTACTTATACATTGTCATTAGCTATTTATTTGTTGGGCGATTAAATCATTATCATCTCACATCCAGTCAGACTGGATCAATATAATAATTTTAATATCATGGTAATGATTTCATGATATAATATATCGATCAAAAATTTAAAATTTACTCAACAATCCTAACAAAATCTCCATTTATCCTTCAATTTATTTGATTTTTTTCGTACTTTATCTCCAATAAACAAATTGGTTAAAATTCTTTATCTCGTCTTATAATAGTAATAAGCTCAAATTCTGTTTTCATCAGAGTATTGTACTAGATTCGCTCCGTCAATCTCGATCAGGCACTTGAACTCATCCTCAACTTTTAATCTCTATCCAAATATTCTGTTCTCTCTAAGACAGTAAATAAAAACCGATAAATCGATGAATCGAACCAAATCAAACCAAACGGATAGATTCGGTTTTGTTTGTTAGTGGTTCGGTTAGAATTTTAAATTTTAAAAAAACCGACGAATCATGATTTGGTTTGATTTTTGATACTTTTTAAACCAAACCCATCCAAACCGAATGATGCACTATATTTTAGATCATATTTAAATTTATTTAATATATAATATAAATTAGTACCCATATTTAATAATTAAATTAGTCAATAAATTTTATAAAAAAATAAATCAAACCGAATCCTATGATTTGATTTTTTTAAAACAAGCAGTTCGGTTCAGTCTCAAATTCTTCAAACCGATCACAAACGGTTAGATTTGATTTTTTATTAAAAACCAAACCGAACCAAATCATTACACCCCTAGCTCTCACTATATAAAATTCGCATTTAATTTCTATTCAAGTATAAAATCCACCTTTCACAGCAATTTTACGATAAGATCAACAAAAATATTTCTCCAATAATAACTGTAACAAACTATCAATTATCCATTTTTTTCAAATTCAGTTGTTAAGCTCACTTACTCACTACACAATTCATAGAACACACTATATTTATATTGCTTCACTTCACTAATGGATGGTAGAGATTACTATGTGAAGATGTTTCACTAAGAAATTTCCTTAGAACATATCTCACATTTATATATTTCTACATGATTCTACACTTTTGCATTCTTAAACTTATCTAGTTGGACTTCTTTATAATTAATTATGAAACTCAAATAGGCATTTAGCTCAAATTTATAGATTGTATTTTAACAAATTTTGCATGTGTGAAGCAGTGAAAAGTATTATAATTGCTACTATCTATAGTTTAACAATTTTAGGTTACATGTGGTTTTCCTGTGATAAGTTATGAAAGCTACCAATAAAATCTTAAGAAAAAACGAAACATAACTAATTGCTTTACAATTTTAGGTTGCATGTGTTTTTTCTGCTACAAAAATTTATTATTAGTGAGACTATTATTTATATCTTTTAAAGAGAAATCTATTTTTATAATTTTTTATAGCTTATTGAGTGTTTGAGCATCTCCAATTTTCTATCAAATAACTTTTAAAGTATAATCAAATTTTTACAAAAACCGACCACCAAATATACACTTAAACTGCATCATTCTTTCATTTATTTATGTTTTATACAAAATCAAATAGCTGCGTCGACCGCGTAATTTCTTTTGAATTCCTCTCATGACATCCATCATATTTTTCTTTGTTTGGTTAGATGTGGAAAATTCATAGGAAAGTAGTAAAATATTCTTTATTTTGTTAAAATTTTCCATATAATTTTCCAACTAATTTTCCCACCCTTAATTTCTCTAAATCAAAAAGGAATTTCTTCCCATTTTCCTCCAAATTTTCTTTTCCACCAAATTTTTTCTAAACCAAACACCCTTAGGTTGTGTTTGGTTTGAGGAAAGTTGGAGGGAAAGAAAAATTTGAGAGAAAATGAATCTCTTATAAAATCCATCTTATTTTCCCCTTGTTTGGTTTGGAGTGAAAAATTTTGTGGAAAGTACTAAAACATTCTTTAATTTAAATAAATTTTCCTTCCTATTTTCTATCTAACTTTTCATTTATTTTTTCATCTCTAATTTTTCCTAAACCAAACAAAGGATTCCTTTTCATTTTCCCTCAAATTTTCGTTTCCCTCAAATTTTTTCTAAAAACCAAACACAGTATTAGAGTTTTTTTTTTTAATCCGATGGTGGATTCAAGAACAAGAATACGATCCTTTTTAGGTTTTAAAATTTAAGATGATGAAAATTTGGAGATCCAAAACTTAATTGAATGAAATTATGACACTTGAAATATTGAGATTTTGGTGGACTTAACAAGTTTAGCTTTGGCTTTTGTAAAATTAAGTGAACTAAATTATGTGTCATATTAAGTATTGTGAAATAAATTACAGAAAAAAATTAATTTAAAATTAAAATCAAAATCAAATAATGATGATCTTAATTTGAAAAACGATGGTTATACTTAACTCCTATTTTGTATTGTTTGGATGATCACAAATTCGAAAATGTACCATCTTTTGTCAAATGCATCAAACTCCAATCAAATCTAATGTTGTCAACACCTTGGTTATCATTAGTTGTTATTTACTTTATAGTATTGTTTTAGAGCATAATGTCAAATGTAATTTGCGTGATTAATTATAATGTTCTCAAAAAGAAAATTCATATACGTGTTGTTACTTATTATCAATGACAGAATAATATACATAACATCAGAAATAACACTTGTGTCATTAGACTATGATGTATGAAATAAATATATTTTTAATAACTAAGTTTTTAAATTACCTCACACTTAAAGTTTATTGTAGTATGTTTTTCCTTTTCGAAACTTTTCTAAATCCTTCTTCAAATATTAAGCATATGTAATTTGTTCGGTCGGTTAAACGAATCAAATTGTTGTTCAATTGATCGAACTGAATTAACTGAATTGTAAAAATTTCGATCTATAACCAAACAGAATTAGATGATTAACTGATAAATCAGTTATTTTAATTATCGGTTAAGTACTCAACTATCCGAAATTCATTGAATTAACTGAACCAATAAATATATTTACTAAAATCAATATAGTTACATATACGAATTTATTTTTTATTTAATAATTTTAATTTTTGGTTGCAAATGTTTCTTCAGTTAACCAGTCCGAATTAATCAAAAAAAATTCAATTGTTAACCGAATTAATAGATTAATTGAATTAACCAAATCTAATTAATTCTAAAACTATATCAATTCGATGAATCAATATTATATACTAAATCATTTCGTCTAATTCATCTGTATCAAATAGTGGTTGCTGCTGTCAAATTTCAATTACTGATAAAAAAATTAATTTAATATCTAAATAAGATAATGATGATCTTAATTTGTAAAATGATGGCTATATTCATAGTTATTAAAATCGGATTGGAAGTCAAATCAATGAAATCTCCTTTCGCAATTCACAGATTCACAGATCAGTCAGATAGCCGATTTTATTATATTAAATTATAATATTTTAAATGATTTTTTTAATAAATATAAAAACATAGCCAAATGCCCAAGTGGTAGCTGAGCAGCTTCAAAATGGAGGGCTCACGGGTTCCATTTGAGGTTTTTGTACAAATCTCATTTAATTACTAATTGATGGTAAATTGATTACTTATTATTCAACCGGTTCACACATTAAGTCGATCAGGTTTGACTGATTTTATACTAAATCGGTCTATCCAATCTTGTTCAATTTAATTCTATAGTCAAGAGAAACCATGAACCAGAATAGAAGAGTTTGTCCCACCCATGAGTAAATATTTCGTAATAGCCTCATTAGATCGTACATCTTTCTTGGTATATCCAGATAATAGATATGATCATAAACTAAAACCTTATAGAGCCACAAAGATAGTTATTAAATAATTAGCACCACATAAAAACATTCCTCCTAGAGTAGGTGTAAATACGAATAACATAAACTTTGTTATAGTCATTTCTGTACATTCAATGTATTCGACCGATTGAGGAAATACATAGAGTTGAACATAGTAAAGTAAGAAATTGAAAGATTTCATTGAAATTGTTCGTGACCTATACATTTATCTGAATCGTGTTGGGAACCACCTACACAAATATAAATTTGGATTTCCGAACCACGCGACATAAGCCCGGATCCAGAAAGCCACAAAATTAATTTCATGGCTTTTACAATACTCCGGACTACCAGATACAGATCTAGATCCGGATTACCTATTTCTTACCTTTGATCATTCTCAATCTAGATCCAAGATATAGATCTGGATTTGAATTGAGAGTTGCCAAAAGAAAAAATGAATACAGAAACAAAACAAAAGTAATACAATGTTATCTACTTAGTGCGGCAAGCGACGCACCACGTCTGGCTGGAGTATTAGCTCTCTTTCGGATAAACCCTAACCTCACTCTAGTATTTCCATTATCGTATAATGAGAATTTTGATGCTGAAGTAGAAATCTTAGGCTTCTATTTATAGTGAGATATGAGCTTCGTCCTGCGAGCCAAAACCCATAACTGAGTTACTCAGTCTGCGCCCGAGGGTCAGCCCCACTGGGTATTATCAATGGTTCTACCCATGGATTAACACATCTGGTTTATCCAAATTAGACGTGTGTTGAACCGGATCATATCCGGACCGAATCCTATTCGGTTTTTATTCAACTTAATATCTCATACTTGTTTGTGTGCGACCCTTTAGATTTATTCTTATTCAGCCATGAGTTAGAGCCCATTAATCATAAGTGGCCTCTAGTAAGACTTTATGATTCCTGAGTAAGAATAAATTGGCTTGAGACAACCTAACATTTAGTCAATACAAATCAATTCAACCGATTTAATGGACAGACTCCAACAAATCGATCGGTCCGATTCCGATAACTAAAGTTACTTTTTATCCTATTTTGAACCAATGACTTGTTAGATGGACAATGTTCTTAAAGTACCTCACACATAAGTTTACTGTAGTATGTTTTTACTCACTAAATTTTTTCTAAACCCTTCTTCAAATAATAAGCACATGTAATTTTCATCCATTAGACAGAAAAAGTGAGAAATGATTTGCAACGGTCCTCATTTAGAATTCGGATACTTTCATGATCACACGTGTTAAAAAAGTAAATATAAATCTGATATGGAGGAAGTGTAATAGGAAAAATAATAATAGAAGTGATTAGATAGCAACAGCTTCTATCCTCATTTAATTTCTTCAATCGTTATTATATTAATTAGAAACCCACACATCTATGAATTTTTATTCATCGTTCTTACCCTAATCCATTTGTTTGATGGGCAATTAAATCATTACTTTTTAGGGATCCGTAAAATGATTTCAATATCACGTTAATTATTTGACGATAAAGTTTATCAATCAATATTTTCTATCCACGCAACTACCATAACAAACCATCAATTTATCCACCAATATATTCGATTTTCTTTTTATATTCGATCACACCTCAATTTTATGTTAATGATTATTTTCATATAAAATAGTGTAGCTTACACTGCAGCAAATTTTAATTTTGTCAGTCATCTAAAATAATAATCTGTATAGATTAAAGCAGAAGCAGAGCGTTCAGAATTCTCCATTTAATAAAAATGAAAATTTTACGTGTCAAGCTCTCCTTAATTCTCTCATATTTATTTCATTTTATTTTTTATTATACATCTTAATCAAAATTTAATCCTATCCAAATTTAAAGTTAGTAATCTCATCTCACTTGTGTTAATCTTAATCAAACCCGTCACAATCCATATCCTATTCAAAATTTTAATTCTATCAGACTTAGCTTAACTAACTTAATTATTTTAATATCATTAACTTAATTAACATTCTTAACTTATTCCTTTAATGAAATTAATCAGGTAATTATCTCTTAATTTATTAACAAAAATTAAGATCGATAAATTTTTAACAAATATGTGACAGTAAACCTATTTTAGAATATAATTGATTGTATAAAATGTTTTTATATAATTTTTTATTTGTTGAATCATAACTTAAATATAATTTCATCAACTTCTTTTTCGCTATTTATCTTTTTTCTCCTAGTCCGATTCATACTAAAACAGATTACCGATAGCTATAAGTAACTTTAATCATTTT